>JABCMJ010014410.1:0-16418 GCA_014822125.1 Arbutus unedo | reverse complement strand
TTAGATGTTTTAAATTATTTGTCTAATTTTGAAGTTGACTTGTCAAAATTTCGTTAATGTCCTCATTTTTTAAAAACCACACTTTGAAAATTGTGAACTCTCATTTAATATTTAAAAAATTAAGGGTATGATTGGAAAGTAAAAATTTTTAAGAGTAATGATTGTGTTTTCTAAATAAGTTAGAATTTCAATAATGGACAAATAAATTGGGACGAAGAGAGTAATATTTTACTTCGATGAATCACAATAGTGTGTCGGTTCAAAAAAAAATATAAGTAAATAAAAAAAATCTTTGGGCCTAGAAAATTTTCTTCAAAAATATTCCCAAGTTTTAATTTAATGAATTAATTTCACTGTAGAGTGTAATGCTTATAAATCTAAGTAAATTAGATCCATTGATTTGAATTCGAAAATATTTTCTAATTTTTTTTTTTTTGGGGGGGGGAATTATTGTCTTCCTTGTAAATAAAATAATAAGATGCAAACCTAACAGAAAAAAAAAAAAAGAAAAGAAGAAGAAGAAGAAGAAAAAGAGCGCAGTGTTCTTATGATACAAATAAAATAATTATGTACACTAGTGCTTTAATTTTAGATTCGATTATTGTCATGACATTTAATAATATCATACATATGACTTTAGACAACGCGAGAGTACATAATGATCAACACAGACTTAAAGTATTTACGTTTCGTTTGCAGCAACAATTTAACTTGAACGAGATTCAACAACTGAAGTTACTGATAGTCTCGAGAGAACGTAATTCGTCTATAAAAATTTAATTCAATTTGACAACAAATTATTTTTTTATTTATTTATCAAAAACCGCAATCGTCCAGACTAGGTCTAAAGTCAAAAACCCACACAAACAATATGAAATGGAATGCTACAGAGAGAGAGAGAGAGAGAGAGAGAGAGAGAGAGTATTCACAAGAGATCAGGGTATAATGTAAACATTCCAGAGTATAAAGTCAAGAAAATTGTCAAAAGATTCTGCCCAGAAAAGGAATCTCGAAAGTCGGTTTGACGAATTCTTTTTCTGGAATGCTGGACCTTAAAATCAACTTGAAACAGAATTAGAAGCTCTTTAATTATAGGAAGGTTGATGGAGATATGGGTAGTAATTATACCAGCAATACTATTTGCAGAGAAAGATATTCTGATACGACGCATTGATACTTTTGAGAAGTTAAAAATTATTCAAGCGAATACTTAAAATGCATCGGTGGAGAATTCGGGATAATCTTCCCGCAAATAGCATTTTTGTGATTAGACACTCCTATTACTAAACCCCGTGAAAATTTAAGTGATTAAAAATAAAATATATATATAGAAATATGAACTGAATTTAAAAATATTTAAATACAATTTGGAGCACTTTGTACTAATTTTACTTTTTAGATTCTTTTCGTCAAGAAAAATGATTAATCTAAAAAATGTGATGCGAATTTAATAAGAATTTATACATAATAAAAAAGACAACGAAAATAATACCGAAAAATTTATGTAATAGACCGTGCACAGTGTGCGCAATGCTTGTATCTGTATCTGTAACACTAATAAGTAACAAAATGTTATGTAGTTTTTATAACTGGGAGAGTTACAAATTAAATATGACCCAAATTAATTATTTTGCCAAATAAGTCAACATGGGAACTCGAAAAAAAGACAAGCTTGTGCGATTCATGATTCAGACAGTTCAATCTTTTTGTGTAGAAGGAGGAAGATAAATTTCTTTCAAAACGTAAAATTAATAACTGGTCCAAATCGAATAGAAAATTCCTTACGAAATAACATCTAAATAGACTAAATAGCATTTAAACCCCAATGGGTTAATTCAATGAAATGAGAAAATGTAATTAAGAGATTTGTCCTTTCAAAATTACGAGATCGAATTCATCAAAATTAATCATTAAAAATCACTGAAATTTTATTCAGTTATTAATTTTAAGATACTGAGTGTTAATCATTAAATTTGACGTAATTCCAAGAATCTACATAGTGAGTCGGTTTGACCAATTCTTTTTCTCGAATGTTGGACCTTAAAATCACAGGAAACAGAATTAGAAGCTCTTCAATTATGGGTAATAGTTGTAGACTCCTGTTATACATTAAACCCCATGTTAATTCAGGTAGGTTGACTTTTATACCCATCACCGACCGTAGGGGCCACAGATTTGGTGGCATGATTGGAGTGAGAGATTCCAGGTGTCAAGATCTCTATGGTGTTGCTATTTGAGTGAGAGAACTTAATCCAGGTGTCAAGATCTCTATGCTATTGTGATTTGAGTGAGAGTGTGTTGAGAAAGTCTAATTATCCAGAAAATAATTTTTAGAAATGTCACAGAATTTGAATAATGTGGATTTATTTGAGTGTATAAGTTTTTAAATTTCAAATGAATCTTAAATTTTAATTTTAAATTTAGAAATATTTTTTATTTTAATATATTCAATTGTGGACTTGTGGGTCTTGCGATGTAATGTTAAGAACTCTATGGTGGACTTGGCACATAACAAGAGTGTAATGCGTCAAAATGATATTATTTTAACGTAAAAAATATTGTTCGAGTATTTTAAACAGTGAACGAATAATATTTTTTTTGCGAAAAAATAGTAACTTGGTTTGCTGCACAACAAATTTTATGGTATTGTGATTGGAGTGAATGGATCCAGGTGTCAAGATCTCTATGGTATTGTGATAATTTGAGTGAGAGAATCCAGGTGTCAAGATGTCTATCCTATTGTGATAATTGTACCAGCAAATTGTTAGTCCAGGTGTCCAAGCATTTAAGGGACCAATTATTTAAAAAATTTATAATTACATGTAATTGTATTCATCAATCATTTGGACTACAGGGAATGAATGCAATAGTGCAACATATTGGAAAAAGTTGTAGTGTAGTTTCTACCAACTAATGTGACAATTTGGTTGTAAAATAATGTATGTAAATAGACTTTTTTTTTAAATAAATACATCTATATTTCAAAGAATAATACTAAGAATACAGATTATTCGAACCCAGATGTATCCAGAACTATTAGATGTCCATATAACTCTTAATAATTCAAGGGTCTCACGTGTATCTAATGATTCTGGACCATTCCATTTCCAAGTTGGGAAGTTGGGACCATATATAGAATTATAAAGACTTTCTTGTCTCTCAAGTTTTAAACTAATTAATTAGCCCCCATATTCTCAAAATATATATTATTTTGGTCCTATTTTTATAGATCATTATTCTAATTTAAAACGTCCCAAAGTAAAAGTTTATTTTTTAAAAATAACAATTAAATTTTGGTTAAATTTTTTTTTTGTCCTTTTGTTTATAAAATTTATGCTGTACACATCAATCAATCAAATTAAGGTATATTTAGAAAGAAAAATACTTTTTCCAGCAATGATTATGTTCTCCTAAAAAGTTAGAATCCCAAAGAGGGACTATCAATTTAGGACGGAGAGAGTACTATGTATTATTATAGAACGATTTTTCGTGAGAGTTATCTTAAACGTGCCAAGTGGTAGAAGTTGATTAGTTTGTCATCAAAATGTTAAAGTGATACATGTTAGCTTAGAACAACCAAAATAAGGTATAAATCTTTTTTGATCTAAAACATGAAGATGTGTCAAAATAGCATTGGTAGGATACTATATTTATATTTATTTTATTTTATTTGTCATGTCCTCTTTAGAGAATATTGTCAATAAAGTAAAAATATGTAGTCCTGCCTCCATCTTAATTTATTTGTCTAATTTGAAGAACTAAATTATTGAAGACACGCAATTATTACACTTTAAAAACTTGAGATTTTCAAAAATCTTCATCAATTTAAATTGCAATTGTCAATTCATATTAAAAAAAAAAACTATTTTTGTAGGACTTGGATTTTCAAAATGTATAAACAATTTGGGACATAGAAAATCACAGAAAATAAACAAATAAAATGCGACGAAAGAAATCCGAACATTTGTGTACGTAGAATTATAAAATACGAAAGGATTGTCATATTCAAGACTCCAACCATGACATGTCTTCTCTCACAATTTATAAACACAATGTCTTATTCTAGATCAACTCTTCCTACAGACTTTTTTGTCACAGAATTATTAAAGCTGTTCGAGGATGATATCTCACTTTCATCCCTATGGCTTGTGGGCGTGCGTTGCATCAAGAACTCTTCCTATAGACTTCTTTGTAACAAAACTCTCTCTCTCATCCCTATGGCATAATTATGGGTGAGCCTTCTCTCTCTCTCTCTCTCTCTCTCTCTGTGCATGGCGAATTTATGCTTTTATGGTTACTTGTCATGCTCGTTAAACATCCTAAAGTATAGGTCATTTGACTTCTGCCGCCGACTCTCAACACCGACGTACTATTCGGACAAAAAACTTCTGCTGTCGTGATTTGATTGAGACAGGTGTCTAGATCGCGAGGGACTACATTTTCTTTCAACTTGCTTCCCAACAGCTCTTATCATCACCATTTTTTTCTTCTATCATTTATTGGTTTGGTTTTCAATTTGAGAAATTTTTTTTGTGAATATGTTGAGAAAATATATAAGAGGCTCATTTTTTTAAATTCGCTTAGACTCTAAATATCTCAGGGTCGACCCTGAGAATATGACTGAAACTCCAAGCGCTTCTAGCTTAGAAACCGCACACAAACAAACACATGGAGGTCTACTCCTACTTAAAAATCATAAACTTATAAGTATACGCGACATACACAATCTGCGTGAAGGGTTCATCTTAAGCTATAATATTCATTGTCAAATTTAAACAAGGAATCCTGGTGATTTTGGTGCACATATTTGGATAGAAATATGTTTAGAGTCGTTAAATGCTCATGAGCCCTTATTATTTTATGGCCCTTGCGTATGTCGAATGGTGTTAAATATATTTATATTTGAATCTATACGTGAAACCCTATGTTCACAGACTCTTCCATTTCAAACCATATGGATTGATCGAACACCAAGAAGTGGAGTCTTGGTGCTGAAAAGTCTTTCTACTTGATTGATCATCCAGTGTGAATCATTTTCCTGGACTGTAAAAGAGAGAACTCATTTGTGCCGACTGACTGTAGGTAATCGGAGGGCACTCTAATGTTTAAGGTAATTAATTTCTGGAAGGATAGAATAAACCAACTAAAAAGATAGAGTACTTGATTGCGTATACTTAGTGTTGGGGGTCCTTGTGCTTTATATAGGGGATCACCACGACACCCGAGAATGCTGCGTCGTGGGCCGCCCAATTCAGTGCGATCGCCAAGTGCACCACATTAGAACCTCACGACATCGTGCTTCAACGTTAGGTAACAGTCTGTCCTCCACGATCCCACTGATTAACCACTGCCTATGATAGGCATCACGTCCCGCTCGACGAATGCCAAGCACCATGCCAACGGTGGATATGCCAAGCATGCATCCTTAATAAGAGGCTCCGCGAACCACTGTTACCATATGTGTCGATCGTCGTACGTTTGGCTCAACCCACACGCTAGTCATGCACCCAAAAGTGGTAATGTGGCACGTCGTATGGGCTTGTAAAGCCTTCGGTCCTACCCATAGCCGTGTTGATAAGGCTTGGTCCAAACAATGAAAGGGCGAGCCAAATAGGCCGAGGAGCCGTAACACCAAAGCCCAAGTTCATGGACGTCCGGCCTACTACACAAGATAAGATGTAAGTGCCCAACTGTTCATATACTACAGTAAACCCAGCCCATAAAATATGGCCACCGGCCCATCTATTCTCCTGCTCTACCTTGCACAAGAGAGTTTAATGGGACAAACCGAATACGTTTTGGGCTTTTTTTCATAAACCTATGGACTAACCTATGGGCTTCGGCCCATAAATTGCCCTTCTTTTCAGCCCAGTAGGAGTTCCACAAGAAATAGTTGCTCGCCGTTTGCCCGATTGACCACAGTCCATCCTTTTCCTGTTTCCTTCCTCTCTCTCTCTCTCTCTCTCTCTCTCTCTCACACACACACACACACACACACACACTGCCCACAATTGGGCAGAGAATTTCATGAGAAAAGATGGGTAGCAGTTATAGGATTCTGCTGACTCTTTGTTGGTCCCTAATCGTGGTTGTCTTGGCCGCTACCGATTTGGAGGTAACCCTCTAATCTTGCTTAGATTCGTGTTTTTTTTCTTTCTTTGTTGTCAATTTTGTGTGATAATTGGTTTTAGGTTTGGAAATTTAGGTGAAAGTAACTCCAGATACTGGATTAGATCCAAAAATTCCACTAAATTTGAACAATAAAAGCAATTTCAGTGAGAAAACTGGTGGATTGAAGTCCGATGTAGAGTCTGATAAAGTTCAAGAAGTAAAGAAGGGTAAGGATCAAGTGGGTGGATCAAAGGAGACTGTTGAGGATAGTAAGTTAGATGAGAGGAATCCAGGTGAACAAGAAAATGTGAAGCCGAAGGGAGATCAGGATGAGAAAAAGGTTGAAGATGGTTCAGTGGGAAAGGGTGACATCAAGGAGGGAAATAATGTTCAGAAAAAGGGTGAAGATAGATCAGTGGAAAAGGGTGTCAACAAGGAGAGAAATAATGTTGGGAAAAAGGATGCAGTTGGTTCAATGGGAAAGGGTGACAACAAGGAGGCAAATAATGTTCAGAAAAAGGATGAAGACGGTTCAGTGGGAAAGGGTGGCAACAAAGATGGGTTGAGTGAAGGGTCGGAATCGAAAGAAGTGATGAAAGAGGTACCGGAGTCTTTGCCACCGGTGAGGAAGGAGGGCTCTCGTGGCGAAGAATGTGATGCATCTAATAGTTGCAAGGCTGAGAAGGATGCATTGATAGCATGTTTGAGAGTTCCGGGAAACGGTACGTCCTGATTTTGTTTTCATTTATCATTGATCATTCTCATGCAATCGTGAAAGTGACACTGTAAAGAGTAAGGAGTTCTCCATTTGGTTTATTAATCTCCATTGCAGTTGTTCATTTTCCTTTGTGATAACGGTGGAAGTAATGGCTCCTTCTTCTGGTTTATGTGGATGACATTGCTTTCTCTACTAATGACTTAACTTTGATAAATGAGCTTACGAGTACATTAAGAATCCAGTTTGATTTGAAAGATTTGGCCTTTGGAGCACAAAGTCTTTTCTAGTTATTGAAGTGATGAGTTCTTAAAGAGGTTTGGAACCCAATGCAAGTACATTGGGAACAGAAATAGGTCATCTGAGCTCGTTCCTCAAGCCATTCATGGCTGAATAAATCAACACGCAGTGGTCTAAAACAGACTTTGAACTGAGTTTTTATACTTTTTTTGAAATGGTCATAATCTAGCGGATGACAAAGATTTGCGCTTGCTGAAAGGTGGAATAAAGATTTTGTGATCAAAGATGTGTGGTGGGTAGGAGAGACCTATGAAGTACGGATACGGATACAGGATACTGATACAGCAATACGGTAAAACCTAAAAAAGTAGGATACAGATACGTCTGAGGTACGGCTGTAAAAATTAATTTTTTTTTATAATTACTAATCATGTACTACGCATAAAAGATGAGCCAAAAGAAATAAAAGTGTAGTTGAATTGCTAATACCATGTTTGAGACCTATGAAGCACTGACCCACTATACACTACAGATACTCCCCTTTCATTTTGTAATGTACTGACCTATGATGATCCGAAAATTTCAACTTTAGACATCTTCCTACAAGAGGAACATAATTATGCTTATCATCATTTATTTGCCTACAATTTCCAACCCAAGGAAAGCAATGTGAACACAGACCAAAACCCATATTTGTAAATCTAAAGTATACAACATAAATAAATAAAAAGAAGAAACATCAAGATATAATTACATGTTTCCCCCTTATATTTATTCTGTATTTTTAAAAAAAATCATTTTTAACCCAGCCGTGTCGGGAACGTATCCTGCTGTACGGGGAACGTATCCCTCGCGTATCGGAAATATATCCGAAATTAAATTGATTTAATTTTAATACTGGATACTTCTTAGGCGTATTGGGCGTGCATATCAGTATCCAGGAAGTATCCGATACGCGCACGTGACTAGTTTTGGAGTATCTGCGCTTCATAGGGAGAGACAAATTCAACAATTGTAAGGATGTTGTAATTCAATGTTTTTTGCTTCAAAAAGTTTTCCACACCTTCCAAACCACTTATTGAAAGGGATATCTCTCAAAGCAAAGTGAAGATTGTTTCAAACATTATGTCATTACGCATCAGTTCTCTCAAACATTGTGTGATTTCCCAGTACTCTGTAGAAGAACAAGTCCACAGATAGGTAATATCTGTTTCCCCAATAAATACTCTTACTTGTGGCTTGCTGTGGTACACTGGATTTCTCTGAATTGCATTGAATTCCCAGCCTTTACATGGTTCCCTATCATTTGACATTAAGAATTATAGATGTTTGGTTTTTCCAGATTCTCCGGATCTTTCACTTCTTATTCAGAACAAGGGAAATGACCCTCTCAGTGTTATGATTTCTGCTCCTAAGTTTGTTCAGCTTGAGAAAACAAAAATCCAACTCCGACAGAAAGAAGACATAAAGGTACACATGAGCAATGTTGGTAGTGTAGTTGAAAGCATGATGAAGAGCCTCTCTTCGACTATATTGTGGATTCCGTATGTAGTACAACTTGCTGTCATTGTTTTTCTGGCCCAACGCCCAACGCCCATAACCTCTAAGCCCGGCACTATCTGCCAAAGTTTCTCAAGTCTATCTTAATGATTTATACCTACTTTGTTTTCAAAGATGGTGTCCTGCTTCCACTGCATATGTTCATTTATTACATTGTAAAGAAGTCATTTTTAATTAGAGAAAGGGCTCAAGAATGTATATATCAGCTCGTTAATAAGGGTTACGAATGCCACACCTTAATTGGAGAACAAGACATCCAGAAGTAGTATTTGATTGCTTGTTTCCCTGCCAGCATTTGTCTATGTGTATTTGTCACTAGCATCCACGCATGACATGCATAATGGGTTTATGCTAGCATTCGTTACAGTTGTCATTCAAGTGGAAGAATCTCTGTTCCTGGCTCCTAAGTGATAAAAGAAAGAAGATGTCTCAGAGGCTCCCAGTAGCATGCATCCACAGCTTCTTCCAATTTGACCAGGACTTATGAAAGGCCAAGCCGACACCATAGGCATTCTAAGTGACATGTCTGTATGCTGATGCCAAATCGTTTCCCAATGGTGGGTTCGTGTATATGTGTCATTATCATCGTCATACATGACGGGTTTATGCTTAACTGTGATAGACACTTTTGTGGTGAGATATCTGTATGTGGATGGCTGCCCAATAATGGGAGGCTAATCAGCAGTGCCTGTTTGAGATTTTCATGATATGGCGACTTGGATTGCGAGTCAAGATTAACTTGTGGATTCTGCGCACATGCACTCAAAGCTGCAGTACACCATTTTTCACTCATATGGTAGTCTTGCATACTAACTTCTTTTGATCAGTGCTTTCGCACCGAGGGATTCGATGTGCCATAGAACCATTACTACTAATAGATATGATTTTCCACCTCAAAGAATGATAATAAAGAACACACGCACACCGTCCCTGCCCTATTTTCTTCAGCTGCCCTTGTTACATGGTTTGGTACGAAACTAGTTGTAAGTTACTTTGCCAAGGCAAACTGACCATTAAGTTCATTTTTTAAGATCCACATTGTGAAACACCATAAATTGGATGCCTGGTGAATGGTGATGATCCCGTATTTTAATCTTTGCCAATATTCACTGTTGTACTTGTGGTGTTTTGATTCGATATTGGCTCTATGTAGGTGAAAGTTTCTATCACAGAAGTTGGAATTGACAGCTTGATTGTTCTAACCGCGGGAAACGGCACGTGCAGTCTTGACTTCAGAGAGCTCACCTCGGTCAATTTCGTGAAGGAGACCGACTACAGCAGGAAGTCAATATACATCAACCTTGTTAAGAGACCTCATTTCGTTGCGTTCATTGTTTTCTCTGCTCTGCTGTTAATAACAGTGTCGACTTGGATGTGTGTGAGCTTCAAGAGGAGACATTTTGACAGCAATGCCTCCAAGTATCAAAAGCTAGACATGGAGCTTCCAGTTTCAGTTGGGGGAAAAGTAGTGTCAGAATCAAACGACGTGTGGGACAACAATTGGGACGACAATTGGGATGACGAAGAGGCACCTAAGACACCATCAATGCCTGTGACTCCAAGCCTCTCATCCAAAGGCCTCGCTTCCAGACGGCTGAACAAGGATGCATGGAAAGATTAGCCTGGCTTAAGGTTTGCATTATCATTTACAATTTCAGTGAGTTAGAGACCGAGAGAGAATAGAAAAACTGCACAAGTCAAATTATTCGGTCAGCTCATTTTATCCCAGGTGCAAAGCTTTTCAATGAGGACTTCTTTCAATCATTTCATTTCCCCAATAGTTTATGCTTCATTTTGCATATAGTTCGATAGTATCGTATTCTTTCTTTCTTTACCCCTTGCAAAGCCCCCGATCCCTCCATTAGCTTTAGGAAAAAATGCATGTAAATGGTACAGAGACCTCCGAGAGTTGAGCAAGGAACTGTTTTTTTATTTATTTAGTTTTTTTAAGGGAAACTGTTTTTTCGAGTGTCGTTTGAAGAAGTACTGTTTACCCATGTTTCTATTTGATGGAATATATGGTGGCATGCTAATATGGAAACTTGCCGTAGTCTGATGAGCACAAAATAACAGGCTGGCTATCTTACTGAATCTGCCTATTTGGACTTCGCACATTGGTGGTTCCGTACGGTGGTAATATACGATGATGTTCGCAGCTACTTGGGATTGACTCCAAAAATAGGAATTCACAGGTGTCAATACGCATACTTTATCTAGACGGGACTCTTACGGATTGATATTCTCATCCATTGGGCTGCGAAGTCCAAACCTTGTGAGAAATGTTACAAAATGTTTTGATGGGCTGAGCTGAAGCCCAACTCAAGTGCATGTATTAATAGCTTTTTATTTGGTCCACCAGATTGGAGGAGACAAGCCCATCTTTTATGGGCCAACAATTTGGATAGCCTCTAAGATCAAAAGTCAACTTTTATGTTAAATGTCATGCTGAAGTCAAGATTTGGTATCAAACATGAAAAATCGGGAATGTTTGGCACCTCGGTGTCAGCTTTTTGTCACCTTGGTTGTAGTATGTTCCAAGGGTTGGGATGTTCGTCCATTCAAGTAGTACGTGAATTGGGTTCAGAACATTGTGAGACGGTTCGCTTTCTTTTGCAATACCGTGGCGCGATATGGGCATGAAAGAAGTTCAAAAATCTATTTTCTTTTAAAATGGGTTAGAATCACTGATTTTGACTTTTTTATTCTATATTGTAAGATGAACCTGAAAAGATACGAAATTTTTCCCTATCTTGTGCCAACTTCAATGTCAAACTTGGGCACTGCCATTGCTGATATTAAATTTGGTTATTGCCATGTTGTTCACACCCTCTTCAAAGTGTGGAAAATGGGGTTGTATAGGCGGATTAGGGTCTTGTTGTTTATTGTGCACAACAACGCGTATTGTATGTCAAAAAGATGTCGTTTTGACAAGTAAAAAACTGTCCAAACAGTTGGACGCTAATCGAATAATTTTTTATCAGTATTTTACGTGCCAAAACGACGTCGTTTTGACGCGCAACATGAACTATTGTGCACATTGCACAACAACCTTCCCAATTCTGTAAATGGCCAAAAGAAAACAAGTGCTAAAAAAATATTGCGCTGATCCAACAACCCTATCATTTTTTGACAAAACGATATTAGTAATTAGTTCCACGTTTCTCGAACAGTTTTGAACATATTTGTGCACAAAAAATGTATTTGTAAATTTGCTCTAATGATTGCGACAACTATGTTCTCTTCTTTTCAGAAATAAAGTGTTCTTGTCATATACTCTAGTTGATTTTAGCTGGCCTAGTAATCAACTAAAATTACTAGGGCTTTTACCACACTCTTAACTCTTATATTTATGAAAGAGTAATGCTACTGACACAAATTATATATATATATATATATATATATATATATATATTCTATCAGTTTGGAGTGATCTGACTCACACGAATTTAACACAATGCACATGAAAATCACACTTATCAAGCGTGTAGTAGGCTGGACCTTGTGAATTTTGGGTCATGACATTTTAACAATTGGCCAAATTGAAAGATTATTTAAGATTCGGTTTTTCTTCACTTGTATTGAGCCAGTCTCATTCTTACAATTGTAGATCAAATCGAAAGCTCGACGAATCCACATGACATGCCATTAGCCCGCTTTCGAGTGCACGACGAGCATGTAGGTAACGGTTATATTTTTTTATTTTCTTTTCTCAAGTGTTTTATCTTCCAAACTCATTAACAAGTTAAAAATTCCAACATAGGATTTTATTTCCTCACATATAGGTATGTAGGGCATGTGAGTTCCAAGCTTCATTGACAGCACGTGTCGCCTGTTGATTGGACAGCTCGTCAGAGACCACGTGCAGTTGCTCTTTGCCTTCCGCGTGCATGAAAATTATGTCCAGCCGTTTCACGTTGTGGGACCACTCAATTCTCAGAACTGCACGTGCACTCACATGATCAAAATATTCAATGCATCTTCTATATCCGGTGCTGCATGCGTTAAACTTTCCAACCATTACGGATATCACGGTCGTCGAAATCGAACCGTTGATTGCGACAGGGCTTTTCGGAGATTGGAGGCTTATGGCCCACCTACGCGAGTTTCGGAGGCTTTGACGGCTGAGATCCGCGCGGTCAGACATTCTTATCGTATTCCTGCTCCTATTTTGTCTGCATGCCCTTTTATTTCGCTTCAAGTCCGCCGACGGGGATACTTTCTTCTTTTTTTTTTCTATTTTATTTCTTTTTGCGATTAATTATTCAAAGGACATAAAATATTTCTTAATTTTAATTTGATACATAAGATTCACTTGATTCTATAGTATTTTTAAATTTAAATAAATCTCATCTATTAATTTTAAATTTAAAAATATTTTTAGAAGAAATTTGGAGATTGTAATTTTGCTCATTATTCAGAGTTCATAGAGGCCACGTAATTAATAGAAGTGAAAGAAGTATCGAAAAGACTAACCAATAAATTGCAATTTTGTGATCGATTGGAAGTAGAGATCGGTGGATTTTGGTCTAATCGGGATAAAATCGACCTAAACGGGATTTTTTTTGTTTTTCTAGATAGATTTCGGATTTTTTTATTTTCTATTCTAATCAATTGAAAAGAATCGAATTTACAATACGCTACATAAGAAAATTAATGACTTTTTTTTTTATCAAGTCATATCGATCCTGGCATTTTACCAGTCATCTAGTGCATCTCATACCAGGTCATTAATTACCATGAGCTCAAAATGTGGATTGTAGTTGGATTAGATTCATCTTAAAAATTATGACTATTCCAACTGAATCGCTCCCACTTGAACTGAATATAAATTATTCATGTATATACAGATATAGATGTGTTTGAAACCATCGAATCCACGTGGAGTCGTCCATAATCATGTGAGCTTCACGTGCAACTAACGGTTCCAAATATATTTGCATCCGAATGTGCATGAAGAATATGTATTTCTAAATTTTTTCAAGTATATTTTTTACGATAGCCCTTCCTACAAATTATAACCTAAGTTGCTTCGTTAGAACGTAAACCGCCATCCTTACCCCTCCTCTCTTTATAAAAAAAATACCCTTTTCCCTTTTGGTAAGATACAGAGTCAACGAAATTAACTAATCCACCACGCAAGAATCGATTGGACTCTCTTCATCCAATTGAATATTCATATAAAATTTTGTATTTTAACTTGTTAATAGAGTCGTTACTTCTGAGTTAGACATTTTTGTGTAAGTTTTTGCTTGCGGAAAAAGTGACCGAAAGAATTCTAAACCTAAAATTATCTTGGAGTAAGAAATTTTGTATTTTATCGTTAATGCGACAACATTGGCCTTAATTCCTTCTCAAATTACGAAACAAATGACAAAGTCGTATCAAATTGTGAGAGAGTCAACTCTTGATTCTCTCAAATTGCTGCACCTTTCACTCATGTACAAAAGTAGATCATCTGCTTACAAATTTATTGATCATATTAAATAAGGTTGTTGGGAACTAACAAGTTAAAAATAACAATTGTATTCTACGTAACAATAGATAACGGAGTTAATGTGGCTCTCATAGATACTAACTAATTAAGGACATCAATAGGGTGTCATTCAATACTTTTTCGGTGACTAAGTCAATTCGATTGTAATTAATGTTGAAGCAATTAGTTGGTACGAATGGTATATTGATTGAGGTGTATCTTCATAGGCATGGAGGGTTGTTGTGGTAGGCCGGATTTGCTCAATAGTGGATGTACAACTCACGATCATTCTCGGCCCATCTATGTTGGGTCCAAGTCGGATTAGGCCCAATAAGACATTTTTTAACGCTCGGCCAAGAGGCTCAGATGGCCCTGACGAGCTTTGGTTAGTGCCGAAGGCACAACGGAACAAGCTTGACAGGACACTCATGTGGTGAGCATTTGTCTTCAGGGGTGTGTCCCATCAAGTGATGGCCTTCAGCCGTACTGCTGAGGGTTTACACTCGCCACAGTTACGTGAAGACGTATTCCCCACGTTTTGGGCAATTGCATGGACGGACGTGGGAGAAGTGGTTACTGGACATGCAGACGTACCTGTCTAATCCGCATAGTCGTGGGATACGTGGCCAGACCACCGTGATCCCCGGACCACTGCGCTATATTCTCAGCCGGAACCTATGGCAGACAGTTGGGTTCCTACTCTATAAATACTCCAAGGGCACTCTAACTTCAAGTACACACGTTCACATTGACGCCTATACTTTAAGTGCTTTTCCTCTTCTCTAAAACCTAATTTGATCGTCGGAGTGCCCACCGGAGACTCAATTCCAGTTGACACTAATATAGTGTTGAGTGTTTTGCAAATTTAACTAAGGGTTCACAAGGTTCAATCAAGAAGTCTAACTCGAATTCCAGACTCTACAGTTGTAATGCTCCTTCAGGACTCCATCATTTTGTTATCGGGATATGGCTTGCTTGCGGTGAATTATATTGGTAGCCGAAACTCCTTGCGGTCTTAACGCCCATACTATTGTTGTGCAGCCTTTTCTCGGGTTTGTAAAGTTGGATTTCCTTTTTACCAACAAAAAAGGAGTTGCTCCAAACTGGCGGGTAGCCACAAGTCAAAATGCACACATTGCACAATAAATTCACTTTGGAATTGACTTATTTGCTCAACCAATCACCGAAATGTGTATAAGATACCATTAGAGGGTTGACTTCGGACATATTATCTCATTTCACCTCAGCCTACAATGATTCGAGGAGAAAACAAAATCCAAAGTCTTATACCCATCAGTAGATCTGCATAAACAATTCACTTAAAAAAATAGGTCAAATTGTAACTAATTTTTTAATTACTTCTTAGGGCAAGTGCCAAAAGGCAAACGACAAAACTGCACGTAATTAGGAAAAAAAGATTGGGCCCAAAAGTCAATTACAGTTTTGTGGGGGGGCATTAAAATCAACCGCATAAATTCGGGTGTCGGGTTTTTTAAATTTTATTTCCTATCCACGTTTGGACCCGCATTCTGATTGTAACCACATATTTATTCCTCTAGATTATTGGGCGAAAAAAACACCTTGGATCTCTCTTTGGTTCTCTCCGGTTTTCGTTTGATTCGATTTGATTTGTTCCGTTAATTTTTTTATTTTGATTGAAGTTTCGGAAATTTTTTTGAGAATCGAGGGATTTGAAGACAAAATATAAAAAATCTTGGGGAATAAATCGGAATCCGATTTGACTACATCTACCTTGCTCCCCATCTCGTTTCAAATTTGAAAAACTAAAAAAGTGAAATAATTAAATTTATTCTCGATCTGCCCCGTTGACTTTCCTACTTATTTAAAAAGCCCTGTCTATTGTATCGATATATTTATTTCTCTAGATTATTGAAAAAAATTACCTAATCTCTAGATCTCTCTTTGGTTCCCACAAACTTTTGTCCGATCCGATCTAATCTGATCCGTTCTGTTAACATTTTCATTTTGATTGAAGATGCTAACGGTTTTTCGAGAATCTTATTGGATTTGAAGGCAAAATATGAAGAAAAAAAATCAAGGAACATGTCAAAAGCCGTTTTGATTACATTCGCCTCGCTCCCCAACCCATTTTAAATTTGGAAAATAAATAAATTTGTCCTCGATTTGTCCTTCCTACTTACTTAAAAATATTGTATCTTTATTCCTCTAGATTATTGGAAAAATAAGAGTGCTACACATACATCACTTTTGCACATCACTTAAAACTACGTCGTTTTGTGTTGATAAAGACCCAAATGTGTTTTGAGCGATGTGGGTCAAAAGTAAATATGATTTTTT
>JABCMJ010014408.1:0-13654 GCA_014822125.1 Arbutus unedo | reverse complement strand
TCCTCCTTGAGCACTGCATCATCCTCCCCCTCTAAGAAGCAATTCGCCCTCGAATTGGAGTCCTCATCAGATGTATTATCCCCGGTGTATGGAATTAAATGCCGAACATTGAACACATCCAATTGAAGGCCTCAACGAGGGTTTTTGGCCAAAAACCACCATGGGTCACGATTAATGGTGGACCACCAGAATTGTCAATGCAAATCATGATACATCTTCATTCCACCTGGATGAACGGCTAATGGTGAAACTCTCGTAAGATCTCTTCCCGACAAGCAATGGGTACAAACAACCTCCTTTGAAAATGTAGACTCCGATTGGTGTGAATCATCCACCCATCTCGTGCATTGCCACTAAGAAACCTTCAGCTTAATTCTTCCGTCTCCTCATCATGTTATTGAACGTTCACTACTCGAGTGGATAAAGTAGATTGGATCGTCAAATTGCATAACGTTACTCCATCACTAGCCTCCTCAAAATGCGTCGCATATCTCCCCAACTCATTCACCACTTTCCATTCACGAATGGCCAAGCTTGCCAATCGGATTGGTTTTCTGCTCAAAGCATCCGCTACAACATTCGCCCTCCTGGGTGATACTGTAGTTCAAAGTCATAATTCTCAATGTGCTCCATCCAACGGCGTTGTCTTAAGTTCAAATCCTTCTGAGAGAACAAATACTTCAAGCTCTTGTGATTAGAAAAGACTTTAAACTTCTCACCGTAGAGATAATGCTGCCAAATCTTCAATGCAAACATGACGGTGACAAGCTCCAAGTCATGCGTAGGGTAATTCCGTTCATGGATCTTTAATTGCCTTGACCTGTAGGCCACAACCCATCCTGCCTGCATCAACACACATCCAAGTCCATCATTTGACGCATCACAATACACGGAGTAACCCACTCCTCGCTCGAGCACAATCAAGACTAGTGTGCTAGTCAAATGTCGCTTCTACTCCTCAAATGCTACCTCACAAGCGTCATCCCAAACGAAACGTGTCCCCTTATGAGTCAATCGGGTCATAGGCGCCACCAAACGAGAAAAGTCAAGCACAAAATGACGATAATACCCGGTCAAGCCCAAAAAGCTCTAGATCTCAAAGATATTCTTCAGTCGTTGCCAATCCATAACAGATTCTATCTTCTCCGGATCAACAAATACTGCACCTTGCGAAACAACGTGTCCCAAAAACTTGACTTCGGAAAGTCAAAACTCACACTTGCTAAGTTTAGCGTAAAGGCAGTGCTCCCTCAAAAGTCCAAGAACAATGGCAAGGTGTGATTGGTGTTCTTTCTCTGTACTCGAATAAATCAAAATATCGTCAACAAACACCACTATGATCTGGTCAAGGTACATGCGAAAGATACGGTTCATAAGATCCATAAACATTGTCGCCATAACCACAAATTCACAATGCCCGTAGCGCGTACGAAAAGCGGTCTTCGAAATGTCCTCACTCTGAACCCTCAACTGATGATACCTTGATCTCAAGTCAATCTTCGAAAAACACTTGGCTCATCGGAGTTGGTCAAGCAAGTCATCAATTCTCCACATCGGATACTTGTTCTTCATAGTCACACGTTTTAACTTTTGATAATCGATACACAAGCGTAAAGACCCATCTTTCTTCTGTGCAAATAGAGCTGAAGCTCCCCATGGTGACATACTTGGGCGTATAAAACCCAAATCTTGCAATCCCTACAACTGGACTTTCAACTCCTTCAATTCGGCTAGTGCGAAACGATACGGAGGCATAGAAATCGGTACAACACCTAAAATCAAATCTATCACAAACTCAATCTCTCTCTCGGGAGGTAAACTGGGTAACTCTTTTGGGAACACATTCAGAAAACCGCAAACCACTAACGGCAAATCACCACGCACGTGTACATTCTCATCAAGAGTTAAACTAGCCAACAACGCATAAATAGAATTTTGCTCTCGAGGATCATACAAATAAGGCTCTAACGGCTCTTGGCATTCTCCAAAGAACTCAAAACAACCATCATCGGTGAACAAATACGGACTCGGTGTTTAAAACAGTCAGTCATAGCATGATGGGTAGACAGCCAGTCCATACCTAAGATAACATCAAACCTGGTCAAACCCAAAACAATTAAATCACAAGTAAAACGACAGTCAAGTATAACAAGCTCGCAATCTCTACACAAACGATCAAGTAGTGACCTTCCCTCCAATAGGTGTCTCAACATGTATTGGTGGGTTTAACAAAATAGTCTGCAACTCCAAAGTACAATCAAATGATGTTGTAATAAATGAATGCGATGCTCCAGAATCAAATAGAACTCTCACAAAAGAGTTGAATACGAGAAATGTACCCCTCATAACTGACGTGTCTAGACTTTGAGAAGTAGAAGGAGCCATTGTAGAAGTAATGTTGTAAGCTCTAGTGGGAACACGATGCTCTTGAACGTACCCGTCTCCACGTCAAGCAAAGTTTACTGGCACCGAAGAACTAACCCCTTTCTCAGATTGAGAACCCTGAACCCACGTGGCCTGACAAAAATGTGATTGTTGTTGTCGCTGTGAAGCCTCATAGGATTGTCCCTGACCTTGCCTCTGTCCTAGTTACTACACCAAGCCAACCTCTCTACGTGCTTCTCCCCCTTGAGGACAATTCCTAGAAACATGATCCTCCTTGCCACACATAAAACAAAGTTTGGGAGGCATCGGGCACTGAGAGCGGATATGACCTGGTTGATTGCATCGAAAACACACACTCGGGGGCCTAGAAGTATTGCTTCATGAATCCGACGAAATAGGCGGCCTAAGATTGGAATGGCTCCTCTGAGACTGAAATTGCTCTTGCTGTCATTTGCGCCCTTGACTTCTAGAACTCTCAAAAGATGACGAATTTGACATGATACTCGGCTATCTTGGTTTCCAAACTCTGGAACCTCGCTGTGCCTCCTTGGGCAATTCAACACTCCTACCACACTCAACAATATCAAAAAAGCTCATTTTGTGTTGGCTCACCACGAGCCTTTTAACTGAGGAGTGAAGACCCCTCTCGAAATGTTGACACTTATGATCTTCTGAAGCCACGAGTTCCGGCATAGAACGGGATAAGATCTAAAACCTTGTAGCATACTCTAACATGGTCATGGTCCTCTGCTCTAACCTCTCAATCTGCTCACATAATTGCTCACGATAGCATAACAGAAAGTACTGGTTCTGAAAGAGAAACTTGAAGTCTGCCCAGGTCAATGTCTCCACATCTAGTTCATCGACCCTAGCTACGTGTCTAGTGGCCCTCCGTGTATCTTTTCTTCCTTCAAGAATTGATTCCCACCATTCGTTCACTTCTCCCATCAATTGACATGCTACAATACTGACCCGAAGATCATTTTTCACTATTCTCAACGCAGTGAATAACTTACGTATCTCAGAGAGCCAATGGTTGGTAGTAAGAAAATCACCACCCTCTCCACTAAACTGTGGGGGATTGAGACAATGAAACTCCTTCATCACATCGATTGCCCAATTCTCAGCATTGGGCCTTGCGGCCTAATTCAACAGATTGGCCTCGACAAGCGCCGCCACAAACTCCTTAGCAAATATGCCTAGAACAACGCCTTAGCAATTTCCTAGCTATTCTGATCTTCATTAAAGTGTTCGGTTTGGATGGTCACCAGTCCTGAAATGATGGCCTCCATGCCGAATGCCAGAGCGAATGGAGTCTGTCCTATGGATCGTCTTGGCGTGGTTCGATATGCCCAAAGTACACTCAGTAGTTCTTCTGCCCATCGCCCCTTTACTGCCAAAAACCTTTTCTTGATTCTTGACACCACCGTCTTGTTGGATGCCTTGGTCTGTCCATTACTCTGCAAATAGCATGGTGTGGAGTTGTAGAAGTTGATCTTGTGTTCAACACAGAAGTTAGTGAATGAACCACCAACAAATTGGGCTCCGTTATTCGAAATGAAGGCGTAGGGGATGCCGAACCTAGAGACAATATTTTTCTAGGTGAACCTCTTGATATCTTTCTCTTCAATGGTAACCAATGGTTCGGCTTCCAACCATTTGGTGAAGTAGTCAGTGGCTGTGATGAAGAATTTGAATCCTCCTAGAGTCGTCGGCATCTTCCACACTATATCGAGTCCCCATTGTGCAAATGGCCATGAACTTGTTAGAGGTGAGAGCTCCTCATTTGGTTGCTAAATCATCGAAGAGAAGTGCTCGCACTTGTTGCATTTTTGCATAAATTTCTATGCGTCTTCCATCATCTTTGGCCACCAATAACCCTAGGTACATTACCTTCTCGATCATTGTTGGGTGTACACAGTATAGGTACAACCCGATAAACAACCGCCAACAGAGCTTGGTTTTCGGCGAGATCTAGAATCGGGCCAACTTGTGAACTATGTGGTGTGCCTCTCTCTTGTCGGCTAGCAACCTGTCTTTTTTTCAAGTATGCAATGATGGTGTCCATCCAGCTTGGATTGTGCTCGGTCATTAGTACCTCAACAAATTCTAAGGGTTTGATACTTGGTCAAGCAAGTGTGTCGGTCGAAATTGTTCAGTGGCCATTGACTTTCGCGGATGAAGCCACACCTGCCAGCGTGTTGGCATGTGAGTTTTGTTCCCTAGCGATTTGTCCAATCCGAATCTTTTGGAATTTCTAAAACAACTCAATTGCTTTACTCATGTACCTTCCCATCCCCCTATCCCTTGCCTCGTATTCTTCAGAATTTTGATTCACGACCAATTGTGAATCATTATGGATGACAAGTTCTTCTACATCAATCGCTTTGGCTGTCCGGAGCTCGGCCAGGAGGGCTTCGTATTCAGCTTCGTTGTTGGTGGCATGAAAATCCAGTCGGATGGCATGCTCATGGAGGATGCCTTATGGTGAAATGAGGAGTACTCCTACTTCGGCACTGTTGTCGTTGGATGCTCCGTCCATGTACATCCAAAGATTTCCACTGAACCCAACATTCCCATCAAAGCGAGCCTTTTTCGTCTGTTCAACAAGTGTAGTAATGGTGTTCAGCTGTAGTGTGAATTCGGCCACAAAGTCAGCAAGTATCTGAGCTTTGATGGCCGTTAAAGACTAATATTTGATGTTGAAGTTGCCCAACTCAATGGCCCATCAAGATATCCTCCCTGAAAGGTTGGCCCTTCTGAGTATTGCCTTAAGCAAGTATTCAATGAGAAACACAATCATATGCCCTTGGAAATAAGGGGCGAGCTTCCTCGATGCCACTACAAGTGCTAGAGTGAGTTTTTCAAGTGGAAGGTAACTGATTTTGGCTTCCAAAAGGGTTTTGCTTGCATAATACACGGGGCTATCCCCGTACTCAGTATGTTAGACTAGCACCAAACTAATAGTATGAGAGGATATGGCTAGATAAAGATACAAACTTTCATCGATGGTAGGCTAGGTCAACAATGTGGTCGTGGTGAGATATTCCTTGAGCTGAATAAGGGCTTCATTGCATTCCTCGTTCCGTAGGAAGTTGTGATGACCATTCTTCTTCAAGCACTCAAAGAAGGGTCGACAGTTATCAGATGACTGACTAATGAATCGGTTGAGAGCGGCCACCATGCCGATAAGCTTTTGGACCCCCTTGACCGAAGTCAGTAATAAGAGTTGCTAGATCACCTGGATTTGGTTCAGGTCGGCTTCGTGTCACCAAATAGCCTAGGAATTTCCCAGTGCCAACTCTGAAGGCACACTTGGAGCTATTGAGTCTTAGCTTATATTTCTTGAGAATATCGAACACTTCCTGCAGGTCCCTTAGATGATGTTCGGCCTTGGTACTTTTGACCACCATGTCGTCAATATAATCCTCCATCATTTTTTTTATATGCTTTTCAAACATTCGAGTCACCATCTGCGGATATGTCACCCCGGCATTATTCAGGATGAAGGGCATCACTTTGTAACAATAAAGCCCCCTCTATGTGATGAATGTTGTCTTATCCTGATCCAGGCCGAACATAGCTATTTGATGGTAGCCTCGATAGGCATCCATGAAACTCATGCGCTCATGTTCAACCGTTGCATCCACCAACTATTCAATTCTGGGCATAGGGAAGCTATCTTGGGGCAGGCTTCGCTCGGATTCGTGTAATCCACGCAGACCCTCCAAGTACCATTCTTCTTCTTAACCACCACCGCGTTTGCTAACCAGCTTGGGTACTGTACTTCTCTGATGGCTGCTGCTTTCAATAGTTTTTTGACTTCCTCAATAACTGCATCTGAGTGGGTTGCGATCGATCGTCAGGCTTTCTACACAACCGATCGATGGGCAGGATCGACCTTGAGTTCATGGCAAATAAACTCAGGATTGACGTCGGTATCTCATATGGAGTCCATGCAAAGACAGATATATTGGCGGTCAAGAATTTTATCAGCTCCGCCCTCTCTTGTTCGATTAGCATAGAGCCGACCAAGAAAAACCTCCTCAAGTCATGTTCTTTCAACGACATGGTAACCAAATCTTCAACGGCTTTTTCAGCCGCTAGTATGCCGACATCCTCTAACACTGGTATGTCTGGTAACCTGTTCTGGGGTGGACTTACATTTTATGGTAGCAATATAGCATTGCTTGGTCGACACTTAACTGCCGCAAATGCTTTCCACCCCATTTGGTCCAACGAAACGCAATACTTGGTGATATGTGGAGGCCATCGCTCCCAACTTGTGTACCCACTCTCTACTAACAATAGCATTGTATGGTGACGAGACGTCCACCACGATGAATTCCGTCGGCAATGTCACCGATCTTGACACCATAGGCATCGTGAATTTGCTGAGCGGCCAAACTAGGGCTCCATTAAAACCAACCAATGACACTTCGGTTGGTTGAAGATCAGTTTCTTTATACCCCATCTTTTTGAAAAGACTGCAATACATTATCCCAGTTGAGTTGTTAAGATCCACCAGGATCCTTTTAACAAACCACATGTCAATCTCCAATTGAATGACCAAGGCATCGTTGTGTGGATGCCATACTCCTTCTAGATCTTGGTTGGTGAAGGTGATTACTCCCTCTAGCTCCCCCCTATGCTTTTCGAGAGCCAACTCCACACTCATAACTTCTTGTCCTGCAATGAGTTGCAGTTCAGCCTTAAGCCTTTTTCTTTCTCGAGATCCACCATGCCATGAATAACATTGATGGTACATACTTCCTCAACATTCGTTGCTTGAGTGTTGTCACCCCTTTGTACGCTAGCCTGCGTCTTTTCCTCATCAATCCACTCTTTTAGGCAACCCTCAACAACCATTTCTTCTAAGAACGTCTTAAATGCCAACAATTTGCTGTCATGTGTCCTCGGTCCTTCTGATATGAACATCTCAATCTTTGATTCATTGATTTTGACTCCCCCATCAGCTTGTTTGGCCACTTGAAGAAGGGCTTGTACTCAATTTTTCAGACAAGTTGAAACAGAGGGATTTTGAACACTGTCTTCTTGGCCACATATTCGAATGGGCGAATTTCTTTCTTTTCTCCTGTGGGAAAAACATTTGTTTCCCACCGGTGCTCCTTGTTCGGATCATTTTGGCCCGAATCGCTCTATTCGGCCTTGCTCCTCTCCTCCTTGGCTTCGTTAAGCCGACCATGTTGTTCGATTTGACTCATTAGTTTGTCCATATGTGTGGACGGGATATGAAGCAAATTCTCAAATATCCTGTCTTTGTATCAAGGCTGAGCTTGAAGAAACTAATGGCGAGCTTGGGGTCACAATCTTCGATTTCGTTGTACAATTTCCAATACCGAGCCACATACTCCCGAAGCGACTCGAATTTTGATTTGCGCAGTCTGAGCAGGGCATCCACCTCCTTCTTGACCTTCGTGCTCATGATGAATCGCATAGAGAATGCCAAACAGAGATCCTTCCAGCTGCTGATTGGTCCTTTAGGAAGCCGATCAAACCATAGGAGATCGAGCTCTCCAAGGTTAGATGGGAATAGTTTGCACATAAGCACGTTATTGGTGGAGTATAGAGACATCATTTTCCTATGATGTACCAAATGGGTGTACGAATCGATTTTTGGCTCGCTCTTGTTGAATTTAGGATGGTGGAACCTAGCAAGAGATTTGATCAACTAAATGGCCCGAGTGAACGGCGCGGAAATGAGATGTTCATGCGTGGCTTCTGACCAAGAGTAAGCCAATACCTCAGGTTGAGCCACCGGCCGATCGTTCTTGGGTCCATGACTATTTTTGTCCGGCTTATCCTGTAAATCCTCTCGATATCGCTTTTCGGCTCGGCCTGCAGCTTGGTGATTTGTCAGGCAACTATCTACCTCTTGTTCTCCTAGCCTGTCAAATGCTAAAGTTTTGGCGCTGTCCTTCTGTTTCCCCGTATGCCGTGTCGGCAATGGTGTTCGCACTCGCCGCGCCCCTTTCCCACAGTCACGGCATTCAGTTATAGATTTAGAGCCTAATCTATGTTGCACAAACACACATCTGGAGTGCTCTCCACATGGCGAGGGCCGTTTTGGTGCGCCCCTCGTCACCCATTCGGCTCTTTGCTGGAGCTCAATTTTTTCTCACATATGCCTTGAGCAAGATGAGCTCCAGGCCCAAACTGTCAAGGGCTTCATCCTTCTTTTCCATGTGTCAATCCAATTGCTTGATGTACTTATGGGTGGTTAACTTCAGAGGTGTGGCTAGGGGCAGCCCCTCCGAAGGGATTTCCTTGATTAGGAGTGAGCCCTTCCCCTTGGGGGTGGAGGCACCCACTTGTTTTTCTCCATCGAGTCTAGTGGTTTCGACCTCTTTCAACAACATAGTTTCTTTAGCCATTGCGATTTTTAGATGAAGAAAATAATCGTCCCCAGCAGAGTCGCCAATTTTGGGAGTTGTGAATATTCTTCCGTCTGAGTCACTCCAATAGCCTACGTAGTGAACAACCAATTGGCAAAACAGGTTGTTTGCAACCCGATGGCACTCTGATGCTAAAGTTAGAACTGAGAAATCAAAGCACAATAGTAATTGTACAATAAATGATAGTGTACTTGATTAATGGCATATGATCTCCTATTTATAAGCCATCGAGTGCCACATTTGGTAATGTAATCGTTCAAGGAATCTTCCCTTGTTTGTTGATATCAAATCACAATCTTTCCATGTGAGATAACCTTCCAAACATGATGCATTCCTAAATTCAGCTAATGCCTTAATCTGTACTTTCCTAATTGGGATCTGCCACCACCACCTTAGCCAAACGGCAGGACTATGGTTCTGCACTAGACAAATCCCATGTCTTTCTCAAGGTAAGTCCATTCAACTCTCTTTGGCCGAAGCCCATGATGCTGAAGTTGGACCGCTGTTATTAGGTCAACCTATCCAAAGGAAGGCCATTTGGCAATACGTCGGCCCAAACCACAACGTTGCCGACATGACCCATGTCCTTTGCCCAGTTTCTGATTTAACCGAGGATGGGTCAGCCCCTGTATTTCGATCCTCCACAATACTAAACCAACACAATCAGGTATATCAAGGTTCACAAGTTCATCTCACAATACCGCAATTCATTCAGTTCGTTTTGTTAATCGTTTCATTATTTCATGTTTTTCCTTCAATTTCAATTGTCAACACTGGCACTACGCCCAAAGGGGGCCAGACATAATAATTTTTATAACTAGCACTATTCCCGTAGGAAGCTAGACAATTTTCATAACTAGCACCACTCCCCAAAGGAGGCTAGCATCAGTTCATTTATCATTAGCGCAACTCCTAATAGAGGCTAGACCACAATCCATTTATCACTAGCACATCTCGTCATGGAGGCTAGGCCACAATGCATCCTGTCAAATGCATATAAATTCACAAGTTCATAATGTAGATATTTCACCATTTATAGTTTCATGATTTTTCAACAAATACCCATCATTTATGAAATCCATATCTATCAAGGCAAAACCTCACATGTCATACTACGAGCCATAATCAACTCACCAACATCATATCCAAAACAAGATTCAACTAAATACATAAGTGGACCCAACTTTAGAAAAAGGGTAATCTAACAAAGACGGAAAAAATGGTGGGTAGGCGCCGAAATCCAACATTTATAACCACAAATGCAAAGGGAAACCCAATATAAAAAAGTATTGAATGAAACCCTATCAATGATATAAATGAACAAATATGGATCAATACAAGTAGAATACCCACAGATCGAAAAAGAAACATCCCTACCTCAAATTTTTGTTCAAATGTTTGAGCTCCAAGAGCTTGAGCTCCAGCGGTGATGAAGAACTCCAATGGCCTTCCTCCAAATGAAAAGTGGTACTTCCAAACTCAAGATATCAACCCATTTTGAGAGATTAGTGGAGGATCTCGAAGGAATAAAAATGATCATTAGCATAGATCAAGGATTGAAGTGGAATATGGGTGGAGAAGATGAAGTTTTAGAGAGAGAAAGGGAAGAAAATCATTTTGGAAAAATTTAGATCTCTCTAAAAAAAGCTGATCAAGTCTTTTTAAAATCTTGTAAAAAGGAGTTCGACAGGTCACGGGGTAGGCCTGACCAATCACGGCTGACCACTGCCTCAAAAAGCGTAAAAAAGCCAAAATTTGACTGGAAGCGTGACTGGTTGCATGACCGATTGCTCAAGCCTGACCTGTCATGGCTAGCTACTGTCCCAAAATACAAAGTTCAGTTTTCAGGGCCTGACGGGATTCATGATTGGTTGGTCCAAGCCTTGACCGGTCACGGCCATCTACTATCCAAAAATCTTAAGACTTTAGAATTTTAACCTTCTCATCGTCAACTCTCCTTTCTAACAAAACTAAATCTCTTTTGACATTTTGAACATTAAAATAAAAATCAAAAGAATTTTTCGGGTCCTTACATGAAAGGCATAGTACAAAATTGTCTTCAAAATGTACAATATAGATAACCCAACAACTCTATATAAATGAATACATATGTTACCAATTGTTGTATACTTGACCAACATCAGATTGTAAGTCATAAATAAATCTTTCGAGACATTGACTTAAATCTTCATATTTTTGCTTCTCTCATTTTTTGCAATCTTTCGACTGTGTTATTTGACCAATTTAGAATCAAATGTTGTTTACAATATATTGTAAGCCATGAAGAAAACATCCCTTCTATTTTTCATTTGGCCATTGAAAGTATCTTTTGTCACATTTAGATTAATTAGATTTTAAGATCAAAGAAGATTTTATGAAATTTGAATTCAAATCTTAAATTACCTTTTTGAGT
This sequence comes from Arbutus unedo, assembly GCA_014822125.1. Taxonomy (NCBI): domain Eukaryota; kingdom Viridiplantae; phylum Streptophyta; class Magnoliopsida; order Ericales; family Ericaceae; genus Arbutus; species Arbutus unedo. The sequence continues at coordinate 2,440 of JABCMJ010014408.1, read as the reverse complement.
ATTCAAGAATGGATTTGAAAAGTTGTTAAATCAAGGAGTCACGTGGTTTCCTTTTCATTCTCTATTTAACTTTCAAATTTTAAACCTGAAGCATTAAAATTGAGTAAGTAATATTTTAAATTCTATAAAAGAGAAAAAATTACTTAAAAATCTACTGTCACGTGTCGCTCTCAGAGCTACTCTCATGAAAAGTCACATTGTAAGGGCCCAAAATTTTTTGTTAATTTATACGATCAAAAGGTCATTAATCGATTCGTATTATAGTGGATGACGTAAATTGAGTGATTGAATATGTTCAAGGTGAAGTGGGAAGTGAAAAAGGGGTGAAAAATGATCGGGTCAGATTTTTGGACCATCGGGTCAGGTTCTGGACCATCAGGTTAGATCTGAAAATTTTGAGTTTTTGGCCGGATCTGATCGGTCAGATTTGAGACCATCCGGTCAGGTCATCCGGTTAGATCTGAAAATTTGGCCTGAAAATTTTCAAAATTTAAGTCAATGAGGAGATCTGACCGGTTAGATCCTGGACTATTCGGTTAGGTCATTTGGTCAGATCCTGGATGCGCGTTTTAAAGTGTAAAATCTGATTTTTTTGGAGAGTTCTAACTTTTTCAGAAGAGGGGTTTTCTCTTTCTCTCTCTAGGGGTCTTCTTCCCCATCAAACCCCTCCCTCCAAACCCTTGATTCCTCTTAATATTTCTCAAATTCCTTCAAGATCTACCACTAATATCTCAAGATTAGTGGATATTTGAGGTTTGGAAGCATCTTTTTCACTTGAGGCAAGATTTTGGGAGCTCTCCTCTACCATTGTTGCTCAAACTTGGAAAGCTCAAATCTTTGAAAAAAAAACTTTGAGGTAGGGATATTTCTTCTCTAATCTATGGGTATTTTACATATTTTGACTCATTTCTCCTTATTTTGAATGTTTTAGGGAGTTTTGTTCTATACTGCTCCATATTGAAATTTCCTTTAGAATTGTGGCTCAAGTGTGAAATTTGGTACCCATTCATCATCTTGTGTATCTTGTGAGGATTATATTTTTCCTTAGGTAGGTTATGTATGGGCTTAGTTTAAATATGAGTTTGGTTCAATCGTATTCGGCTATAATATTTGTGAGTTGGATTTGACGTGAAATATGATGCTTGGGTCCGGCTCTTACACGTATTTGCATTTCGTGAAGGATAGGTGATTATTGAGAAATATTATATCATGAAATATGGAGCATGCCCATTGTGGATATGTGATTTCATATGCGTTTGACCCAATGAATTATGGTCTAGCCTCCGAGAGGAGAAGTGCTAGTGAGATAAATTATGGTCTAGCCTCCGAGAGGAAAAGTGCTAGGAAAATGAATGATGGTCTAGCCTCCGAGAGGAGTAGTGTTAGTGAGATGAATTGTGATCTAGCATCCGAGAGGAGAGGTGCTAGTGATACACGAATCAATGCTAGCCTCCTTGAAGGAGTGGTGCTAGTTATGAAAGAACCGTCTAGCTTCCTGAGGGAATGGTGCTAGTAAGATAATATGTCTTGTTGGCCACTTTCTGGTGAGGAGTCGTAGTTGAAAGTTGAGTTGAATTAAACATACGAAATGACAATATAGTCACTGAAACTATGGAATGAAGTCTTGACATATGAAATAGATGAGGAAGCATGGATTGTGGTGATAGTCAGTTAATTCTATGACTTGTTTATCTTGTTATGAACTGTTCATCTCACCCTATCCTTTTCAAGTACACTTCCAGATCCTTAGTATGTGATGCGTGATGTGCATATGGTGCTGCATGATTTTGAAGACTTTGACTAGAGTTATCTAGCATCTTTGTTTAAAAAAATTTGGGAAGATGTATTGTAACTCAATATCAACTCTGTTCTTTATTTTTATAAGAAATTGTAAGACTATTAACTCCTGTGGTTTATTTTGGAAATCCCTCTTTGACAGGGAGTATTTTTGATGTAATATCAATAGACTTAACTTTTATTGCTTCATGGTATGCAATAGTTTGGGATTTAGGGGTGCATCTTTGAGTGTTGCGAGGTTTCTTTTACTATGTATCGTAATAATAATACGTTGAAAATCGAGGGCGTGACACACGTTGTAATAATATATAGTATAGATTTTTGTAATCTAGAGTATCAATTTACTATTATATTCGATTTTTTTTTTAAATCATTGCCATTCAGACTATACTGGTATATAAGATGTTTTTTTTATACGCGACGTCATATACTAATTAGGGCAACCACGAGTGACGTATAATTCAGGTATGATAGGTGTATTTTTTGAAAAACGTTAGCAACTAATTTAGCGGATTAAATGGGATGGGATTACTTAAATTAAAATATTAAACAGAAATGGACAAAAACATGTAACATTTTAAGATTAGGCTCAATATAAAATTATTAATTAAATTAATCCTGCAATAAAGATTTACTAGCATAA
>JABCMJ010014400.1:0-14518 GCA_014822125.1 Arbutus unedo | reverse complement strand
AGTAGTGACTGTTAGGCCTTTACTGTAAATTCACCCAAAATTATGTGAAGCTTAAAAAATAGAATTAGCGTGCGACTCGTGGTTGAATGTGGGACCATCACACTGAATTTTCTTTAAATTTGCAAAAATACCCTTTGGTTAAACAAAATTGTAGTAGGTTATTTTGCACTTTACGTCCCTAAATTATGATATATTCTCACTTTTGTAAGTGTAAGAGAGTGATTGGCCAGAGGATATACAGAAAATTGAAGTGGAGTGTGCTTGAACCCATTCGTTTATGATCCAGTTGGTTGCTGGTTTAACGAAGCATTGAGTGTGTTAATTGTTTACCTATAAATCTTTGATTTGTTCGGTAGATATAGGTACTTCTTCTATCTTGATTTGTTTGTTCAATTTTGACATTTGTGCCCCTTAAAAATTATCTAATAGAATTAACCGTGATTTATAAGCAAGATTCATATTGCATTAAAAAATTATAAATTAAAAAATATACATAATTTTTTGAGAGGTTCAAAATAATAAAAGTAAACGAAGGTAGTACAATAATAAGATTTTGTAGCCCTTTACAGAGACGAAGCTAATTGGTGGGGGAAGTGGCATATGTCACCACCAACTTCAATAATAAAAGAGGTAACGACTTCAGTTGCTATTTGAACTTTTGGATTGGCAACGGAAGGAAAAGTTAATTTTGTAAAAGGTTTAGTTTTTGCTCCTATGTTGTTACATCTGGTATAAATTTCCCAATCACTTTTGGGAGTCAGTCAACTAGGCAAAACAAAAATAAAAAATTAAGGCCGTGTAAGTTGATTATTTGAAAAAGACCATTGGAACACATGTTTTTTTTTATATTGAATATTATAATTTTGTTGTTAGTATTGCTATTCTCACTATTAAATTATAGCTCCGCCCATGTCTCTTGATATTTGGTTGGCATATTTATGAATGTAAATGTGGTCTCAATATAGCAATGTTTAGTCCCATATTTATTTTATTTTAATTTTTTCATTCTTTAGGATGGCTGTGACAAAAATTGTACCTTGGAGAACATATGCCGGGGGGTGGTTTGGAATTAGGTTGGCCTGGATTCTGTAATATTCACCATAGGCTCTCAGATTGTGACCTAGATGGTGGGTTGATGGAGCTTAAGACAGTAAAGTAGTGTGCTGATGGAGACAAGTTCTTAGATTCTACAGACGAGTTCAATCAAAGGGAAAAATGTGCCCATAACTGACCTAGATTGGCCAGGCAGCCGGCGAGTTTTCCGACCGATCAGGGTTTCTTTAGTTGAGACATAGTAAGTCAACATGTCCTGCGCGTTCACGGTAGGTCAGCTTCTACTTAGAGTTTTTTTGAACTCTATAGCAATTCAGGGCGAGGGAGGCACCATGTGCCCGTCCCCAATTACTCGGATAGTCTCGAAAGTAGCCTCCGTGATCCCCCCAGCATCCCAAAGAATGGTGCACGGAATCCCCCGAGATGGAATATGGGCATATATAGATGACAGCATTTGAGATCGCTTCTCTTCTCGATGTATTAAAATTTATTTTCGGCCTTGAGATCAAGTATGCAACATTTTACATTCTCAGTCTACATTTAGGGCCGGCCCAAGGACAAGACCCACTAAGACACCGTCTTGAGCCTCCTTTTTTAGGCCCTATTTGTAGGGTCCCCAAAGTTGAAGTAAGTATTAAATATTTTATATGTCACCCTTAGTAATAGAAAAACAAAAAACTTCAATGGTAGGAAATTCTATTTTAACCACATGAAGAAACTGATTTTTTGTAACAAATATTTCCAAATACACTCATATATTCTTTTATTTCTTTCCACTTAATAAAATATAAGTTAGGAATACATGTTAAATATGATACCATTCTATACAAGTTATTTTTTTTGTAGTCTCACTAATAAAAATTTATGGGCATGTTATATGTTTCTATTTTTTATTTTAACAAATTTTCTCATTTTTTCATTTAACAAATGATTTTATATTTTTCGTGTTTCGCTTGAAGGTATTATCATAATAGTTCAAAAATACTACATATTTGATAAAATGATTTACTTCAAGCGGATTTTAATATATATTTTTACTAATATCATCAGCACTTTTTTATTCTTTTAATTTTACCATTGAATACGAACTAAAAAAATAAAATTTTCTTTAAAAAAATTAAATATTAATTTTGTGTCAAAATAGGGCTAAATAGATTACTAAATAACATTTAAGTGTAAAATTTGCATGCCACATGTATTACTAAATAACATTCAAGAAAAACCCAGCCTAGGCACATAGATGTTCCCTCGGAATAGATGAGAGCATGCCACATATCTTACAAGAATTGACACCACGAAATATTAAAAAAATGAATTATGTGAATTACTACTCTCTTTTAATTTCCATTCTAAAATTAATTGAAGCAAATATTTTTATTTTCTAACGGTAGAAAATGTCTATACATACAAAATAAAATTTGTATATTACCTACAGGGTCGACCCGAAAGGTAAGCTCACCAAGCCGCCGCATATGGCTCTTCAAAAACTAATCAACATTCGGGCCCGTTACATTTGGTTCTTAGGAAAAAAGCCCAAATATTTTAATCCAACTACTTCACTAAGTAGGCCCTATTGGAAAGGCTCAATTAATTCTCTTGAGCCCAATTGTTGGATTTTTAAAAAAAATCAAAAATCAAAGAGACCTATATAAACAAAATCAAAAATCAAACCATGTCTTTGTTTATGTTTATTTTGCATCCGATTCTCCCAACTAACAAGACCTATATAAACAAAGACATGGTTTGTTATCTGTGTTCGAAATCATTTGTGTTGTTTTTATTTAGATTCAAATTTGTAATTTTTAACATGAAATTTAATCTTAGGACGGAGATAATTGATTCCACTGGGGATTTTTTTCTTCAAAAAATGGACAAAAGTCGCGTAATCGCATGTATGTGTTGAATTTCTGGAGTTTTGACCCCTTTGAGCATATATATTTCCCTATTTTCAAGAAGTATATTTTGTTTGTTCCGATTGCTTTTTTGATATTTAGAAGATGGGTTAACTATTGCATTTGAAATATGTTTGCCTTTCCTAAAGTTGTATTTCAATCTTGAATTTATTTATAAAAAAAAGCCTAGTGCTACAGCACAATCATTTGGAATAAATACTACTTTTGAAGAACGATTCTAAGGCAGCGTTTGGTATTATTCTATACTGATCAATGATCATTTCCACCTCTAGTTCACTTCTAAAATACTAACTATGATGCTAAAAATCAAAATCATATCCACTGATTAAAGATTATTGTCTATTCCACTGGGTGGTCAAGGAATAGCTCCTCAATTCATTTGGAAGGCATCAAATTGATGACTCCATTGACCACTAAAAAACTCAGAATCCGTCATGATCACCTAATCTTACTTTGTCATTCGCATCTGGACAAAGTTTCAACAATAAAATAACCTTCGCTTCACATTGAAATGAGTTGCCATATATCCAAATAACACATATATATATATATATAGGATTATTGAAAAACTATTAGTACATGAATTACCACCCTCTAAAGTTCAAACTAGAAAGGAAATCAAAACACATTGTGCCACAAGATATAGGCTTTGGTTCTTAATTCATGAAATCAACCAATTTCTTGAGCATGGCCACAGCATTATCACAAGTAGGATTAAACAAATGGAACACATGGTTTTCCCCTTCAGCCTCCATAACCTCCACCACACCTCCCCACCCACTCTTCCCCAATTCCTCCTTGTAGTACCACCCTCTATCCTTCAACCCATCTTTCTCAGCAACACAAACCAACACCTTCTCACAACCCAGCTTTGAAAAATTCGGATCCATTGCCGGGTTAAATAACGGGTCATCTACTCCGTTGGATGTCGGATGAGTAAACAGCCATAACTTGTCGGACATCGCTTTTCCGACGGCGTTATCGCGTTCACCACCGATTGGTTCCTCCCCTCCAAAATATGGATGAATTAAAACAATCCCAACAAGATTGAAACCATCGACTTTTTCTGATCCGACCCGCATGCCCATGTTATGAGCTATATTAGCACCCGCGCTATCCCCTGCAAAAAACACACGATCGAAATTAACGTAATCGTTTAGCCATACCTCGGGACCACCTCCTTTACAGTGAGAAGCGACCCACTTGATTGCGGTCCATGAATCTTCATAAGCAATCGGAAGAGGATCTTCAGGCGCTCTTCGGTAATCTACTGACACCACTACGACTTTAGCCTCGGCGGCGAGTAAATTGAGATAGTTGTGATACGTCGGAGAGAAGGCTGTCTCGATGCAGAAGCCGCCGCCATGGACGTATATAAGAAGAGGAAGCTTATGATCTGGGTCAGTGGATTTGGGGATGTAGAGCCGAACAGAAACTCCTGCTTCTGAATCGATTACGACATCTTTTGAATGAATGCCGGTGATTGAGTCGGTTGACGGGGGAACTATTTCGGTGCCTTTGAATCTCTCTACGGTGCCGTCTTTGTAGACCCGAATGAAGTTAGGGAAATCTATAACTAATTCGGGCGTGGTTGAAGCCATTGGATTGGGGAAGAAACTGAAGAGAGAGAGAGAGAGAGAGAGAGAGTAGGAAGTGAAATGGATTTTGCAATTCATTGGGTGGCTGAATTTAGAGCAGTTGAAAAGGTAAGCTGCTACTCAACCCCAAGCAGCCGACAAAATAGGAAGGTTTTACTAAAATATCCCTTAACCCTCTCTCTCCCTCAACAATATTAAATTTTTTTATTTATTTATAGAATAAAATTAAAAATCATTTAAATTATCCAAAAATATTTAAATTTATCACCTGTCTTAATGCGGCAAATTTTGAAGAAAAAAATAACCGTTACTATTTATTCAAACCCATTTCGACCGTGATTCTCGAATTTTATTGTCGAAAAAATAATAAAAATTTAATGTTTACTTAAAACATTATTTCGGAATTAACCGATACCTCGGAATATTTTAATAAATGGTTGTTGAATTATGACAAAACATTTGTAGATTTATATTTTATTATTATTTTTCTTTGTTGATTTATAAAACAAAATTAAAAATCTCTTAAATTACTCAAAAATATTCAAATTCATCACATGTCTTAATGTGTTCAACTTTTAAAAAAATGACCATCACCGCTCATTCGAACCCCTTTCGATCGTACTTCTCAAATTTTATTATTGAAAAAATACTAAAAAGTTACTGTTTACTTAAAAAATTATTTCAAGATTAACTGTTAACTCAGAATATTTTTATCAATGGTTGTTAAATTATGGTAAGGTATTTGTTAATTTATATTTTGTTTTCATTTTTCATTTTTCATTTTTCTTTATTGATTTATAAAATAAAGTTAAAAATCTCTTAAATTACTCAGAAATATTCAAATTCATCACATGTCTTAATGAGCCTAACTTTGAAGAAGAAAACGACCGACACCGTTCATTCGAACCCCTTTGAATCGTGTTTCTCAAATTTTATTATCGAAAAATACTAAAAATTTACCGTTTATTTAAAAAATTATTTCGAAATTAACCGTTAATTAAATAAAAAAAATTTGCTAGGATAAAATAAGAAATTCATTAACGAATATTTTTTAAAAAATTTTGAGTTTATAGTAACTCCCGAAATAATTTCAAGTTTACAGTGAATTTTTAGTATTTTTTCGACAATAAAATCAAGACAGGACGATCAAAAGGGATTCAAATGAGCGATGTCGGTCCATTTTTCTTTCTCCAAACTAGGGCAACAGTACGATTTGTGAAGTTATTTTTCTCTTTTTTTGGTCAAAACTGAAAAATTTCCGGTTAAGATTTCAAAAAAAAAAGTATTTTTTAAGTTATGAAAATACTAATTGAAAAAAGAAAGTATATAACATTTGTTTAACTTGTTTATTTTGTTAAATATAACTTTGAAGTACTAATTATTGCAGTGAAACATAAAAAGAATAACACATCACGTAATATATTTACAATAATCACAAATGATATTTCAAATTTTTTTGCTGTCATTTTCTTATCACGCAACACTTATATTTTTCATTCTTATGTTCAAATGAAAAAATGAGTGGAAATTTTTTTTAAAAATTTAAGTATCACGTAACACTTAAATATTTAAAAAATATATATTTAAATATTCACACTTAAATTTGTAAGTATCACGGAATATTTAAAAAATAAAAATAATATTATTATTTCCAATAATCAAGCTCTCAGTTGATCTTTCAATATTATTGTTAATCAATGATTAATTTTTTATTTATTTTTAAATTAAAAACTAGCACAATATAAGATTTATTTTAGTACCACACAAACACTTAAAATAAAAAAATATGAAAAAATATGAAGATTTTGTGGAGCAAGCCCCTCATCAGAAAATATAAGGGTTTCTATGTAAAATGGGGCATCACCCTTATTTTGTGGGGGGTATTTTATGTAGGGGTGTAATCGGTTCGGTTTGGTACATTTTATGGGACGGAACCGATTTTTCGGTTTGAGAATTCTATAAACCCAAACCAAACTGATTACACTGGTCCGGTTTCAGTTCGATTTTTTCCGGTTTCAATTCAGTTTGGTCCGGTTTCAGTTTTTGACCTTTTGGATAACATTTTGGACAATTTTAGTGAGCAATTTATTTTAAATGACTATCCTTGCAATTTGTTTGATGTCAAGCGATAGGAAACCTAGATTGAACGATTTGCAATGACAAGACACTAAAATTGTTCATGCGATATATGAAACAACTAAATCAATCTCAATACATAGCAAACCTAAGAAATAGCCCCACAATAAAAGAAATAAACTAACAAAAAAGACCCTTATATAAGAAAATAAATAATTAATTCTTGGTTCAATCTATTAACATCTCTGTAGACACTGTAGAAAGATGGCCAATTATATATTATATACAAGTGTAACACTTGGCTGAGTTACCCAAAAGTTAAAATATAATATGTATAATTATATATATATATATACCTCAACCGATTCAGTCCGATTTTTCAGTACCTTGAACCGTAAATCGGACCGAAAATTCGATTTTCAAAATCTGAAACTAAAACCGGACCGAACCAATTTTTGAGCTCTTTAAACTGCCGATCCATTCCGATTTTCTGATCCAGTCCGGTTCTCCGATTTTTAATTTCACCCTTAATTTTATTCAACGGGTGTAGATTCTTACAAGTATTGGGAATCGTCTGGGCCCACTATTAGCATTGGTCATCGTGTGGGCCATTAGTAAGTTCAAAATTTGGACCGACGTTATTAATTAATTATTATTTTTGTTTTTATTTGAATTTTTTTAATTTTTAATTTTGTGTCAATATTTTGTAATTATTAATTGGTTGCACGAAAAAATTTAGAAAAATAAAAAATATGAACTGAATTTTAAAAAAATAGATAAAATTAATTAAAAAACATAATTCATTTTAACTTATTTTTTATCATTAGTGAACTATTTTTAATTTTTTGACATAATTTTTTCTTTTTAAAAATTCTTATCCAGAAAAATTAATAATTCAAAAAAAAAATGAACACAAAAAAAAATTCCAAAGATTTTCAAATAAAGAATAAAATAATTTAACAATCATCCAATAACAATGGTAGTCTAAATAGATAAATTAATTATTTTTTAAAAAAAGTTGTTTTTCTTATGTTTTGTAATTTGAAAAATGAGTCTTACTATCCATCATTTATTAGGCGGTCAATAATATGCATGTAGTACAAAACAAATATGAATATCAAAATAAATTTTACGGATATCAATACTTATTCACAAATATTGATGCATATTTTATGGATATCGATATATTTTTTATAAATTATCAATTGCCAAGTGAACAAGGATTAGTATTTTCTTCTGGAAAAAAAAAAAAAGGCATATCAGTTGGATTTTTGTATGAATGTGATGGTTGCCTTTGGTCAATCAGTTGGAATAGTAATATTAACTTAATAAATAATAGTGTAATAATGGTGGATGGTGGGTGATGTAGTAAAATCCAATAACATATATTCACAAGAAATTTAGACAAGTCCAAAGTCGCCTAACTTCAACTACCCTAATAAATTTATGGGATCTACCTAGTTGATACGAGAAAAAATTTAAAAACACAATTTTTTATACATAGATTGAAATACATATTTATTTAGAATTATCTAATACACGTGAAACTTATATTATTATAAATAATTTTATTTCAATCAAACAGTTTTGAATAAGCCAGTATCTAAATTTGTGTATAAAAATCGTGTTCTTAGACTTGCCATAGCAATATTAGTGTTTTCCATATGAATTTTGCTTGGTTGGTGGTTGAAAAGTTGATGGGAAAAAATGTTTAGAACCTAATTTTAATTTGTTTGCAAATTATTAATGAATGAAGCTCTAATAGTTTATATGTAAGTATTGGTTAAAGAAATTTAAATAAAATTAATTTTTTAAAAATTTTATATTTATTTTGATAGATTTGTTATTACAAATAATGTTATATATATTCATTGACATCTATTTGAGTGAATAGCTGTGCCAATTTCTTTCGTTCCTATATAAAAAATTCATGAATTGATAAACGTGTAAATGTTTATATTAGCGCCTCTTAATTTATTTTTGTTAAGTCTTTCTTAATATTTTACTAGGAGTGCAATACTTTATTTTTATGTTATAAGTATTTAAAGGCTTCGTTATAAAATACATTTACAAAGTCGAATATTATATGTAGTGGCGAAGCAAAATTCATTATTAAATAACAAATTATGGACTAAATAGTAATTTAATTGTTTATTTTAATGATGTGTCACGTGGCTTCTTTCGGAATTGGCATGAGAAGTCTTTTCGACTTGTAATTGGTGGGCCCATGAACAAAAAACAAAAAGAAGGACAAGCACTGCTGTGGCAGAGGGGCTTTTATGAATAACAATCAGAGAGCATGAAATATATTAGTGCCGTGACTCCTTTTAATGGCAGGCTAAATTCGTTTGTGAAGTTTAAACTCCTAGTGACAGAAATATTATTATCTTTATTAGATTTATTATTCAGATCGGGCTCTATGAACTAGATAACTTTTATTTATGAAATTGTTATTATTTTTATCATATAATTGTGTATTAGATATCTATGATTTCAGATATGTTTCATAAAATAGCTTTAATTCATTTATAGTAATTAACCGTAATAGATTATACTACCGTAAGACGATTCGTACTAGGTGGAGATAATTTATACCGCTTGATGATACATGAAGATTTTTAAGAAATATTACAAGGGCCTGCGAACCCTAACGGTATCTTGTGAATCCGAATTAAAAATCCTTCACTTGAGATGAATCTAAGTTACAACGAGTTAAGTAGAACCGAATCCCCTTTTTCTCATAAATTTTATTTAATTTTCAATTGTCTTTAATTTTACTTTAGTTGTTATAATTTTTGAAAACAAAATCAAAATTTTTTTTTCTTGAATTAATTTAGAAATTGAGTAAAATAATTATAACTTGGCCTTTTAATCCTCGAGAACGATACTCGTAGTATTTGTCACTATTCGAAAGAGTAGTAACAATTATTATATTTTATTAATTATTTTTTATACGAAAATAACACCATCATGAATACCTCTATAAATCTGTTCTTCACTATTTATATAATAATTTTTTGACACACAATTTAGAGTTATTTTTTAAATAATTTTCATCTATTCATACAAGAGAGTAAAAAAATATGATTTAGCTCATTGATTACAGAATTCCAATTCTCCATAGTCGTCTTAGACTTTAAGATTTCAATCCTAGTGTTGTTACATATTTTTTAAAGAGTAAATCTACACACGAAATACTCATACATAGATTTGAAAATAGAAGTGTTTTGAATCATTTAGTGCACGTGGAATTTATATTATTTTGAAAGACTTCACATGTATTGAACAATTTTATACATATTTATATCTGATTATACACATGAGAATCTTTGTTCGTCGAAAATGCTTCAGACAATCTGGTTCATAAAAGATGCCACTTGCTTCAATATATCTTTAGCCTTATCAGAATCGGACTTCTCCAAGTGGAATACATGTTCTTCTCCTTCAATCTCCATCACCTCCACCTCTCCTCCCCATCCACTTTTTCCCAATTCCTCACCATAAAACCAACCTCTGCATTTGAAAAGGTCTCTCTCTGCTACAACAACCAACACCTTGGACCTCCCATGCTTGAACAATTCGGATCCATTACTGGGTTGATCAATGGGTCATCCGACCCAGTACTTGTCGGACATGCCGAAACCCAAAAAAACTCAACAAGTGCTCTTGTATCCACATCAGTAGGTTCAGCACCAGTCGGATCTTTCCCCCAAAAATACGGATTCATCAAAATCATCCCCATAAGCTTCCCACCATCCAACCCATCTGTCCCGACCCGAATTGCCATATTATGAGCTATATTAGCACCAGAATTGTCTCCCCCAAAAAACACCTGCCCAAAGTCCGCAAAATCTCTCAGCCATTCCTCCTAACCACTTCCACCGGAGTGAGAAACAACCCATTTCACCGCGGCCCATGAGTCATCGTACCCGATTGGGAGTGGGTATTCTGGAGCTCTTCTGTAATCAACAGAGACCATAATAACATTAGCTTCGGATGCAATTGAATTGAGAAATTTCTGGTATGTAGGAGAGAAGGCTGTTTGGATGAAGAATCCACCGCCGTCGAAGTAAATTAGGAGAGGGAGTTTTTGATCCGGGTTTGTGGGTTTGGGCTTGTAGAGCCTGGCAGATACTCCGGTCTTGTGTTCAATTACACAATCTTTTGACCCGACACCAGTTTCCGGCTCAGACACCGAAGGGGGAACAACTTCTGTTCCCATTAATCTTTCCACTTTACCATCCTTGTGCACTCGAAGGAAAGGAGATAAATCGAGTTCGATCTCGATTTTGCTTTAATCCATTGTCTAAGAAAGATGAACAAGTAACAAAATTAGTTACTCAATTAGTTTTGGGTCTGTTCCTGCGTATGAGGGGCCGGGGGGGTTTGTGGAATGGGCTTTTGATGGCGGCGTGGGAATCTTGATTAGTAGGTTGGAGTGTGGCCGGCGAGGAAATTTAGTATTTTGATGCTTCATAGGAGAAAGTTGTGATTGTCTTCTATGGAGGCTGGAGAATCACATCAATTTTCTGTTTATATTTGAAAGTTACCAGCAAAATTGGTATTCCATTTTATAGAGGCAGTATCTTATAGGTAGGTAATATCCCTGGACTAATTTGTTTGTAAATAAGCCAATTTCTGGGTTCGGGGTCCTGTAGTGCGTACGGCTTAAATTCAATTCAATATTTATTTACGAGAATAGTTATTTATTCGCCCGAATAGTTTGATTTGAATCCGAACCTTTCATTGCCGAAATGAACAATCGAATGACCTCACTACACTACTGCAGTGCATCCCCGCGCTACAGCATCCCCAATTCCCAACTTCTATTGGAGTTTTAAGTCGAGTGACAAGATTTTATTTTAATGCGAGAAGACGAAATTTCTCTAGTAAAAGTTGGATGAGTTTGGGTTCGAGTGACCTTCAAGAACATTTCTATCATTAATCCTTTAGAGTGAAACACAATCTTATTTTACATGCGTTCAAAACACATCAAAAATAATTTAATTCAAATGACGTAAACTATATTGAATTGTAGTTGGAACAACAAAATTTAATAATTAAATAATAATCAATGTGAATAGGGGCCTGCGGGCTGCCCATTGTGCCTCGGGGTTGATATGATGTGTAAAACAATAATGCATAAAATTAAAGTTGATTAGATATCAACAAAATAGTTAACGAATCAAACCCAAAAAAAAAATTAACTCTCGTTGTGTAGATAGTTGATATTTTAAATATTATAATTTAACCCTCTTAAATTATATTCGACCCTGGCTCTCATTACAAAAAAAAAAAAATTTAACCTCCTAAATTTTGAATTTTAGTTCCACTCCTGGACGGATATAAAGTCCATTTCACTCGCTCTCAACCATATGATCGAAAGAAACAAATTTTGGACGAGAAAAAAATAACAAGAGGCGAATTTTTTAAATTTTAGGTCATAATTTTCTTACTTTTTAGATTGTTATCATCAAGACGAATCAATAATCACAAAAAAAAATTAAAGTAAAGTTAACAAAAGAGAATTTTTTAAATATTGAGACAAAAAAATCCAGTAAACTGTTCATTCTAATTTATTTGAGTTTTTAGTAGTTTGGTTGGGTCTTGATTTAAAAAGTGAATAGCCGAATCAAATATTTTGGCTTGGTAGATTAACTGAACGGAATTGCAATTAAATTTGCATAAATAATAATAAGAAAGAATATCAATATACGTACACATTTGCATTTGTCATCTATTAAATTGATGTCATGAATGACTTAAGTTGTCATAAACATACAGTATTTGACATTAATTTTTTATTTTAAGTGTCTGCAGATGTTTAAAATATAATTGAGTTGTTAGATAATCGTAATCGATGGTATCATTAAGATACAAATTAATCATTTAAAAAGCAACTAAATAATTTTTAGATTTAAAAACCACGAGTTATTAAAAAATAGTTGTCACCTCCTTTCATGCTTACTCCAAATTCACAAATACTTATATACGTGTCCCCACTATTTTTATAATGATTTTTTGTACACATAATAAAGTGTGTTTTGTGAAATAATTTTTCATCTATTCTCGATAGTCGTCTTAAATTAAGATTTTAATTTTATCTACCGTCTCGTGTTTTTTAATAAAGTAAGTTTACACATGGAACACTAATACGCAGAATTGTAAGCAAATATGTTTGAAATTTTGATATACATAAAGTTTATATTATTATAAAAAAAACATCACATGCATTGAAAAATTCAAAATACATCGGCTCGAATTTGTACACGAGAATTTGTGTTCGCCAAATGTGTTTCAGGAAGTCTGGTTCATAAAATATGCCACTTTCTTCACTATATCTTTAGCCTTATCGCAATCTGGCTTCTCCAAATGGAATACGTGTTCTTCCCCTTCAATCTCCATCATCTCCACCTCTCCTCCCCATCCCCTCTTTCCCAATTCCTCACAATACAACCAACCTCTGTATTTCAAAATGTCTCTCTCTGCTACAACAACCAAGACCTTGCTGCATCCCAAGAAGTGCTCTTGTATCCACATCAGTAGTTTCAGCACCAGTCGGATCTTTCCCCCAGAAAAAAGGATTCATCAAAATCATCCCCATAAGCTTTCCACCATCCAAACCATCTATCCCGACCCTAATTGCCATATTATGAGCTATATTTGCACCAGAACTATCTCCCCCAAAAAACACCCGCCCAAAGTCCGCAAAATCTCTCAGCCATTCCTCCTCACCACTTCCACCGGAGTGAGAAACAACCCATTTCACCGCGGCCCATGAATCATCGTACCCGATTGGGAGCGGGTATTCTGGAGCTCTTCTGTACTCAACAGAGACTATAATAACATTAGCTTCGGATGCAATTGAATTGAGAAATTTCTGGTACGTAGGAGAGAAGGCTGTTTGGACGAAGAATCCCCCGCCGTGGAAGTAAATTAGGAGAGGGAGTTTTTGATTCGGGTTTGTGGGTTTGCGCATGTAGAGCCTGGCAGATACTCCGGTCTCGGGATCAATTACAACATCTTTTGACCCGACACCAGTTTCTGGATCCGACACCCAAGGGGGAACAATTTCGGTTCCCATTAGTCTTTCCACCTTACCATCCTTGTATACCCGAAGGAAAGGAGACAAATCGAGCTCGATCTCGATATTGTTTGAATCCATTTGTCTAAGAAAGATGAACAAGTAACGAAATAATTTTTGGGTCTGTAGCTGTGTATGAGAGAGTGATAGAGAGAGAGAGGGGTGGAGTTTGTGGCGGTGATGACGACTTCTGTGGTGTATGTTTATGGGCATTTTGATGGGTTATTTACACTTTCTTCCCTTTAATTATTATATTGTTTCACATTACTCCTTTAATTATTTTTAACTACAACTTATTTCCCTGAACTATTAAAAATGAGAGAATCCCTTACGCCGTTAACATAAATTAAATAAAATCGATATTGTCCTTTAATTTTTTTTAGGTGGAGCAAAATAATCAAACCTCTAGCCTTCATATTTTCTAAAATCGCATGGAGCGTGGGTTAAATTAATTAATATTTTATTTAATTTTGATTTTTTTTATATTTATTTATTTTTAAAATTTCAAAATAATATTTTAATGAAAGAATTCTTCTAAATAATAACTAAAAAGGTTTAAAAATTCACTAAAAATTAAAAATAATCATTACTAACTTTAGTACTGTTAGCCTTATTTTATCTTGCACGTTTTTTAAATTTAATTAATATTTTATTTTTTATTTTTTTTGCATCTAGAAAAATGAATAAACTTAAAAAATATGATGAATATCTTTAAAAAATTACTAAAGTTTTTTCCTAACTTTATATTTTTTGAGAGCCCAATATTAGGAGCCCGACTTTTAATAACAGTGAAA
>JABCMJ010014395.1:0-12782 GCA_014822125.1 Arbutus unedo | reverse complement strand
TACTGATTTGGCCGGCGCATCAGCGACACTTTTACCGGTTGATCAAGAAGTCCGAAAAGAGGATGACTTTGTGTGGTTTGGAGATTTGGTCGATGATATCGACAAGAGTGAGTGAGACCCTACTAGTGACTAGAAACATAGGATTGTGTTCAAGTTCCTTAATATGAAGGCATGGGAGTTTACTTTAATGGTGAGCCATTGTAACTCTTAAGTTTATTCGTTTACGTGATATCTATGCCTACTGCATTCGACAGAAATGCGTGCTTTATATTCGCTCTTGGCATGAGTACTATGTTTCATGTGGACGCGACAATCGAATACTTGATAAGCGTTGACCCGTAGTTTACAAGTTTGGCATTGTGATGCATGAACTGTGTTAGCATGTTTTGCTTAAGTTCATGGACTTGATAGTCATAATAGTTATATAAAGATATGCTTCGGTTTCGTGGACTTGTGGAGTCACGATTATTGTGGATGAATTCGACATTGTTGATACTTGAATTGCATTGGTACCTTGTGCTGAGTTATGTGGGCTAAATAGTCACTTATGTTGTATACAAATGGGTATTGTTGAGATGTCTGTGTGCGTGAACAAAATTTACTTCATATATGGACTAATTTGTATCTCATTGATATGTACTTGGTAGGTACAACATATGCAGGAGTAGTGTGTGCGTAATTAAAATTGGCAGGTGGAATTGTTTAGCCATGGAGAAACGAATAATTGTTGGGAATGATATATATACCTTAGTTGGTTTGCCATAGATAATGTGTTGTTGCCATTAGTGATTGTTTACTCTTTTATTAGTACACGTGCACGAGTTGGATGTAGCATTATGGCTTGATCAGTTGAATTAGTAGACAAGTACCGGTTCTTGTGTGATAGCGTTGGGATTCGGATGGTGTATCCATGCCTTGTAATTTATTAATGTTGGGAGGTGTCCATATCAACTTGGTTTGTAATTTCGAGAATGAAATTTCTTTAAGGGGGGAAGGATGTAAGGACCTGACTTGTTTTACTATTTCAAAATTTTTTATGGTGGTTAAAATGAATATTGATAAGAGTCGGATGAGATAAATGGTGATTTGGATGAGTTTTGGCAAATAGGAGAGGAGGAAATACGGAACCTAGGGTGACTGGTCAGGGCTTGAGGATGGCCGGCTTGACCAGTCAAGCGAAAGTACAACTTTTCGTCAGTGGGCCGGCATGACCGGTCAGGCTTATTGGCCTTCTTCCCGTGACCGGTCACAGGGGTGTTTACGCGGATTTTAAAATGACGAACCAGATTTTTGTGAAACATAACATACACCTCTTCCACTCAGATTTTTCCCGCTTCTTTCTCTAAGAGACCCACATATCTCTTATCTCCACTCATAAATCCTTGATCTAACCTCAATATCTCTCAAATTCTTTCAAGGATCCTTAATACCCTTTGAAATCTAGCACTTGGAAGAGAATTTTTGCTTGGAGAGGATTCGATTGGAGCTTCTCCTTCACCATGGAAGCTAGGGTTTCATCTTGCAGTTCAAGTTTTGAATTTTCACTTTGAGGTAGGGATTGTCTTGTTTCACTTAGTCGTTTATAATTTGTTTATGGTGTTATTTGGGTTTACCCTTTGTGTTGAAGACTCAAATGTGTTTGAGTATGAATTGTGATGTTCTAGTATATGGTGGGGTATGTTTGATTTGTAAATCCATCTAGATTCTCGTCCATTTGCTGAATAAGTTAGGATATGACCTCCACAGTGGAAATGAGACTTTTGTTTTACATGTTGAAAATCACGGTTGATACCTTGATGAAAAGGAAGTATATTATGATTCTTGTCTTGTGGGAACACGTGAATGGCGTGATATGCGTACTAAATTCCTGTAAGGAATGATAACAATGCTTTGAACTAGATTCTCCAATGGGATTGCTAAGGGAAATGGATTAGGATCCTACGGGAATACTAGGTAGGAAACGTTGCCTTCGGAGTGTCTTTATGTTTGACTATGGTTTGGATTCCATTGTGGGATGGTGAGAGGAGAGGTCCATTCATCTATAATAGTTTCACTTGACTCTTCTCTTGAGGAGTTCCCTTATTTCCTAGGGTGATGTTGGGGTCCTGTCTTATCAGATGGCGTTATCTCAAGTGGTGGTTTGACATAGAGATGCATAATGTATGGTAACGCAACTGAACGAGTCATGAGATGTTTTGGTCTTAAAATGACATGGAGTGATGGATAAGTGACTCATTGACAGATGCTTATTCACATACCTTCATTTCTGGTTTCTATCCTACTTACAGTGTTTGTCGCTTTTGCATCGTCATTGTTAGTTTTTCATTAGTTACTGGGATTGCAGAGAACCCTATGGTATATTTGAATGACGAATTAGGTACAAGGAAAGTTATAATACACGCGATCTATGATTTTGCTTAAATAAAACTAGACTATGATTATAAGACGCATGACATAGGGGGACACCGATACAATACGAGATGATTGACATGGGACATGTGACATACGTGAATGTTGAACTAGATTCTCAGATGGGAAGGCTAGGAATATTGTGAACTAGACTCTCCGATGGGAAGGCTAGGAGAATATTGTGAATTAGACTCCCCGACGGAAAGGCTAGGAATATTGTAAACTAGACTCTCCAATAGGATTGCTAGGAAATGAGACTGGGATTCTGTGAGAATAGTAGGTACGGGATATTGACAAATGCAACAAAAAAATTTTGAAAGTGTATTTGATGCTGATGGGAAACTAGAACAATGATTTAAAAATGTACTGGATGCCTCGAGGAATGCCAAGAGTATACTAGATCCTTTCATGGGAGAGCTAGGAATGGTATAGACTGGTTCCATTCGGGCATAAGCCAGGTATAACAACCTGACACTTGATGAGAATATGGCGTAGAGACACGTGAGTCTTGGTGTGTGTTACAAACACATATGAGTCATGTTATGCATTAAATGAATCGGGGCATTAGGAATAATTATTATGGAACTATTGGATGTTCGTTCTTGGATTATTATTGTTTCACTCTTACGATCTCACGTGTGCTATATGTTGGTGTTTGAAAGGTGAGATGTCGATATACATATATGAAATTATGAAATACGAGGATGACTTGTCTTATCTCCATTGGATGCGTGTTATATTAGATATATACGTTGGTATTCATGGGAATGAAAATGCTATGTTGAGTCACCTTTGGATGTCGTATTAGGAAGGACAACTTAAACACTGTGATAAAGATATGAAGATACGCGTGAGTTGGTATCGGTTAAACAATTCATGCAATGAGATGTCTATGCTATAGGTTTGTTATCATGAGTTTCGAGGGTGTCCCAGTGATCTTGGTATGTTGAGGTTTGAAAATTTGATATGATGCGTTGACTACTCTCATGTGACGTGTAAGATGATAAATGATTTAGTGAGAGAACATAAGTTATGGAATGGAGAATGAATCGAAATTCAGATGAAAATGGATAGAAAATAGACGGTGCGATAAGATGGTTGAGTGTGTTATTCACGCCTATATTGTGCTTTTGGTAAGCTCATACTCGTGCTTGCGTTGTTGTTTCATGATCATATTGTGTGCCTGATTTCTCATATTCATATGATGTTGGTGTAGATATCCCTACTGGGCTATGTAGCTCAACCCTTCTTTCTTTTCAGGTGCAACGCTAGAGTAGGAATAGGGAGTGCAGGGAGTGCACATTGACAACATGTCTTTTTGAAAAAGTGTATGGGAGAGTCATAAACATTCCGTAGTCTTTATTTTGAAAAGAATGTATATTAAATTCGCATTTGATATTTTAACTCAGATGATGTAACTTTTTTGTTTAAAACGTCACATTTTGGTGACAATGATTTGGGTATGTGGCGAGTTGGGATGGATTTTATTAATATCAATATGACCTTTATTATGTTAAAATTGAGGGCATGACAACACTTGCTCACGAGAATCTAAAATACCTATCAATTGCTCCTCATAGGACGCATCGGCCTCAAGCTCTAGTTCTGACCACTCCAAAATGTGAGAAGGATCTGGTTCATGCTTCCTCAATATCGAAACATGAAACATGTCGTGCACACCCGACAACTTTGGCGGTAAGGCCAATCGATAAGCAACGTCCCCGATTCTCTTATTAATATCAAACGGCTCGATGAATCTCGGAGACAACTTCACCTTTCACCCGAAACGCGATAAACCTTGCTGTGGTAATACTTTCAAAAACACATGGCCTCCCACCTCAAACAATAATGGACGACGACGTCGATCGGCATAGCTCTTCTGTCAACTTTGAGTGGTAAGTAGTCTTTGGTGAATTACTTTCACTTGCTTGGTAGCCTTGTCTTGCACTGTCAAGAGTTGCTTGCGAATCAACCTCATGCTTTCGGTAGTCTTCCCAATCAAATCCGGCCCAACAAACGTTACCTCACCCAACTCGGTCCAACATACCGGCGATCTACACGGCCTACCATACAAAGCCTCAAACGGTGCCATCTCAATACTCGACTAATAACGATTATTGTACGCAAACTCAACAAGTGGTAAATGATCTTCCCAACTAGCTCAAAAATCGAAAACACATGCCTGAAGCATATCCTCAAGAATCTAAATCGTACATTTGGATTGCCCATCGGTCTGAGGATGATATGCGGTACTGAATAATAAGTTCGTACCAAGCACTGCTTGCAAACTCTGCCAAAATTGTGCTTTGAATCTCGGATCTCAATCAGACACAATAGAAACTGGGATCCCATGCAATCGGATAATCTCACAGATATATAGTCGATTGAGTTTCTCAACAGAATCGGTAATTTGGACATGTAGAAAGTGAGCGGTCTTGGTCAAACGGTCCACTACCACCCATATCGCATCATGCCCTCTCGGCGATCTTGGTAAACCGGTAACGAAGTCCATCATCACATTTTCCCATTTTCACTCTGCAACTGACAATGGTTGCAATTCTCCCACGGGTTGTTGGTGTTTGGCCTTCACTTGTTGGCGTGTCAAGCATCTTCACACAAAGCTCACAACATCTCGTTTCATACTGAATCACCGAAATTGCCGACGCAAATCATGATATATCTTCATCCCACTTGGATGAACGGCTAAAGGAGAATGGTGAAACTCGTGTAAAATCTCTTCCTGACAAGCGATGGGTACGGACAACTTCCCTTGAAAACACAGACTCCAATCGGCGTGAATCATCCATCCATTTCGTGCATTGCCACTAAGAAACTTCCAGCGTAATTCCTCTGTCTCCTCATCATGTTGTTGAGCGTCAGCTACTCGAGTGGATAAAGTAGATTGGATCATCAAATTGCATAACGTCACTCCATCACTAGTCTCCTCAAAATGCGTCGCATATCTCCCCAACTCATTCATCACTTTCTATTCACGAATGGCCAAGCTCACCAATCGGGTTGATTTTCTACTCAAAGTATTCGCTACAACATTCGCCTTCCCTGGGTGATATTGGAGATCAAAGTCATAATTCTCAATGTGTTCCATCCACCTGCGTTGCCTAAGGTTCAATTCTTTTTGAGAGAACAAATACTTCAAGCTCTTGTGATCAGAAAACACCTCAAACTTCTCACCATAGAGATAATGCCGTCAAATCTTCAATGCAAACACTACGGCAACAAGCTCCAAGTCATGCATAGGGTAATTCCGTTTGTGAATCTTCAATTGCCTTGACCCATAGGCTACAAACCGTCTTGCCTGCATCAACACACATCCAAGTCCATCCTTCGATGCATCACAATACACGGAGTAACCCATTCCTCGCTCGGGCACAATCAACACCGGTGCGCTAGTCAAACACCACTTCAACTCCTCAAATGCTACCTCACAAGCATCATCCGAAATGAAATGTGTCCCCTTACGAATCAATCGAGTCATAGGCGCCACCAAACGAGAAAAGTCAACCATAAAACGACGATAATACCTGGCCAAACCCAAAAAGCTTTGGATTTCAAAAACATTCTTCAATCGTTGTCAATCCATAACGGATTCTATCTTCCCCAAATCAACGGATACTCCACCTAGCGAAACAACGTGCCCCAAAAACTTGATTTCGGAAAACCAAAACTCACACTTGCTAAGTTTAGCGTAAAGGCAGTGCTCCCTCAAAAGTTCAAGAATGATAGCAAGGTGCGATTGATGCTCTTCCTTTGTGCTCAAATAAATCAAAATATCGTCAACAAACACCACTACGAACTGGTCAAGGTGCACTGCAGCAAAATTGGGATCTACCAATGGTCAAAAGCGTTGCTAGAGAATAGAAAAAGCATTGCTAAAGCAAATACCAACGGTCAAACAACCGTTGGTTAACACGTCGGGAGATATCCGTCACTGTAGGGGTATACCGACGGTTCTGCCGAGCGTTGGTATAATATTATCCTAGCAATGATTGCTTTAGCAACGGATTCAACCGTTGAGAAAGGCCAATTCTAATCCTACCCTACAAACCGTCGGTATGTTGTGCATAACCGTTGCCATAGTCAAACTTCTAGTAATGCTACAACTGTTGCGATTGTATAAAATAACCGTTGCCATATGTCTTTTTTTTTTTTTAAATTACCCAATAATTTTCAAAATGCAAATTATATATGCCAAATTGGTCTTAATATACACTTGATTGTCATTACACTTGTTCTTAAGAAGACAAAATCAAATTTCTTTTCATACAAAACAAAAATAACATCATAATATCAAAAGTCATCCACAATATTCATATATACTTAGCATATATATCTCCCATCGTACGTAATTAACATAATACCCAAATAATTCACAATATTAATACCTAATACATGGCCAAATCAAAATCACAAAAAATAGGATAGGTGGCCATCTTTGTAAAACCTCCATTTTGAAGTAGATATCCAACACTAAATGCTTCTAAGTAGTCGTATTACCTGCAACAAAAATTTAAAAAAAATGAAAATGCTTTACACTATAATTGTATACAAAACAAGCACAACTAGATTATGAGGCTGGAAACACAAGTAGATCTAGTAACTCACCATTTCACCGCTGTAACATTGATAAATAAAAGGAAAAAAAATGTGAAGTCCACTATCACCCGAAAATCAATAGAGAAGTCCACTATCACCCAAAAAAAATTCTTTCCATGTACATCATATTAAGTCCACTTCCACCCAAAAACCAATAGGAAGTAGCTTCAAACCAACATCAATATGACAGTAAAAGAAGCATTTAGATTTGTTTAGATTTCACAAATAGTTCAGAAGCTGCAACCAATATGCAACCTTAATCCATCCTAACAACTAGAAAGACCACAACAATTGCAAAATAGGAGAAATATGGGAGGCCATCCTCTAAGAAGTCTTTTTTGTGAGAGGCAAATATATAATACAAGGCATAATGTATGATAAACAAAGAGAAGGAAAAAAAATTGAAAGGGAAAGAATTTAAGTATGAAAATGGCATTCCACTCTTTAGCGATTAGGTAAGTAATATATATTGTGATCCACCTTGTTCTAACACTTGTATGGCCCCCTTCTAATAAGATATCTAGTCAACAAAGACATGTGTATCGCTTATAAGAAGCCCAATATCAAATAGAAAATCACAATTCAATATTGGTCCTTTTGATCCAATCAAATAGAAAATCACAAGTTTTTCAAATTCAAGGAGCCCAAACTATGTGGTTAGCTAACTATTCTTACTTCTAAGGGACTTCTTCGTCCTCCGGTTCGTAGTTTTTACTAAAATGAGGGAAAACTAGAAATCAATATCATACATGGCTTCATAGAACGTAGCTATGCCTAAGACAAACAAAAAACAGAGTTGTAGCAGTTTTAAAACTGCAGCTGTGCGTTACATTCAAGCAGTTACTAGCAGCAGTTTTAAAACTGCAGTAGCTGCAAGTTCAAAACTGCTGCATTACATTTAAAAGTGTTGCTGTTGCAAGTTGAAGCAACTGCTGATCCTGGAAGTTCAAGCAGCTGATGCTGCGTTCTCAAGCAGCTGATGCTGCTGCTTTTTTTTGCTGCTGCACTTACTTGTAACAGTTTTAAAATTGTTGCTGCAACTTCAAGCAGTTTTTAAAACTGCTGCTCCTTCAAACGCATTCTTTTTGCCAAGAGCACTGGGATTAGAGTTCCTCGAACCCCAAGCTGCTTATGGTGATATGGTCCCTATGCATACTATCTGGTGCAAAGTTTCTCCTCCTAGAGTTCAGTTTATGGCTTGGCTATCATGGTAAGGAAGATTAAAAACTGGTGATCTACTTCTCAAATTAAGCCTACTACATCATCATCAAGCTTTGTGCAAATTTTGTGGTGAGAAAATTGAATCCATCAACCATGTTACTTTGCATTGCCCTAAAACCTAGAGAATATGGTGTAATTTTTTGAAGAGACGGGAGGTGTGTTGGTCTCCCCCTACAAGGATCTCACAGGTTCTCTCTTGGTGGAATAGTTGGAAGTTCAAAAGACACTCTCACAAAGCAATTCAAGCCTTATGGTATGCCAATCCATCTGCCATATTCTGGTCTCTTGGAAAGCCGGGAATGATTTGGTTTTCAACAGCAAAGAAATCATTTGGGAGGCTTTGGAAGACTCCATCAAGCACAACCTTGCTCAGTGGACTAAAGAACATTTTCCAGACTACCCCCTTTCAATTGATGAAATCCTATTCAATATGCAAGGGGTTCTCTCTTATGTAACATCAAATAAAGTTCTCTGTTTCAACTTGGCTATCAGTTTCAACCTTATCTACTATTGGGAGTTATGCTATTTGATGTATGCTATATTCTGAGGGATGTATAGGGGCTTAGGCTCTTATCGTAGAGGTTTCATCGGTTGGACACTCTTCAACCTCTCTTTCTTGGATATCGGTTAGGAAAATGATTGTTGTCTGTTGGGGTGCCAGCATAGTTGGGATCCTTTTGGTTTGTTGTAATGCCTTTGTACTGGTTATCCTCATTATTGTAATTCTTTCTGATCAATAAAATTCTTTCCTTTGTCTTTCAAAAAAAAAAAAAACAAACCAAAAATAAATGTACAAGGGAGCAGCAGAACAACAAAAGAAATTGGTGAGGATCCTTACATTACTGCTCCTACAAACACAAGAAGTACCAGAACAATAAATGCCATAACAGTTTAAAGCATACTATTATAAGCATTCCATCAAAAATGCAATAGTAGACCATCAGAAGGAAGACCTTAGCACTTTGCATCAAACTTCTATAGCAGTTACATAAATAGGAACCAACAAAATTAGTAATGCATAACCACCAGAATCCTTCAGATAGCAAAATCCCAAGACAAGACAACATGATCTTATCACTTTGCATCAAACTTCAATCCTTCAGTTACATAAATAGGCACTAGCAAAATCAGTAATGCATAACCAGCAGAATCCTTGAGATAGCAGAATCCCAAGATAAGACAACATGATGTAATGCTCACTCAAGGTGAGCGCACTAGAGCCCCAAGAAATTATTACCTAAAATCAATAAATAAAAAATGCATTCCTAAATTAGAAGGTGATACTTCATGACTTGCAAAAGATGATCCTTGATTTGCTCGCGGAGAAGCTTGATTTAGGATTCCACTAGCAACAACATCCCGAACCTAAGTCATTGAAGGAAGAATAGTTATGAGCATACAAACCATTGAACCACAAATAAAACTTGTCTTTACTTCACAACTAGGCATAAAGTTATAGTCATAACCTGAAGACTAGAATGCTTAATCAAGAAGTCAACAAGTGATTTTACAGTGTTCAGTTCATTGAGTGTGAAATTCAACTTTTGTTCTTGAGATTGGACCTTGTCTTCTAGATCACGTATATAAGTGTCCTTTTCTCTCATTTTATCTTCATCTGAAGCCACTCTCAACCTTTTATCACGATTAGAAGTTGAGCCGCAACTTGTAGGAGTGTAGCCAAATCCCATACCACAAACATGACCATTATGCTCTTTCTTGTCTATCACTTGGGAGTATATGTCGTCCTTTGACCAATTTATTTTTCCCTTTATGTTCTCTTCAAGGGTACTTGATTGCGACTCCTTCAACTCCTCCATTTTTCTCTTCAATTCAATCATGTTGTCACAAGTACCGTTTGGTGTTTTTGATAAACAAACAAATATATTGAGAAAGGGAGAAACAATACAAAGGAAAGGGTTGGCAACCCTCAAAACAGGCGGTGTATCAAAAGATGAAAGGGAGGTCTATTGACCTCTTTGAATGATCAAACTGTTTTTCGTCTTTAGTGTTCTAATAGATATGAAGGGCAGTGTATCATGCGATTTGATTTAGGATATCTTACCATATTTTCAACTGCCTTCTCACTTATTGGTGTCCCGTCTTTCTTTGTGTGAGTTGGTCCATACAACATTGTTCTACTAACTCCAACATTGTCTTTTTCCTCCTATATTACAACCATTTCCTTGACAAGATCATAATCCAAACAATTAAACAAGTGCAACAACATTGGATAAGCAATAAATATGAAGTACCATATCATAAGCATGTTGTGCATAAGTTTTTGATCCAGCTGTATGAGGATTGTTTTGTTCCTTTCTACAATTCCTATTAGCTATGCTACGTTCCTTTTTTCAAACATGGAAAACAAAAAACATCATCAGATAGACAAAAAAGTATAAGGATCATAGCACCGCAATTAATATATTTTTACATACCTGATCGTCCTTGGAAAACCAATAATTAACAAGATCACCATATTGCTCTCGATTAACCGTCGGAGGTGCTGTAGCAATAACTTGTGCAACCATCTTTAATTCATCATAATATTTTTCTTTCAAGCTACATCTCCATTGTCGCAGTTTATCCCTAATTGACTTAAATGTGTTGTGCTTGATTTGGCCTCTTACTCCCTCATCTTCCAAAATACAAAACTTGGACTACATCAAAATAACCTAGAACATTTTAGATACATTTAATTGAAACTATACGAACATACTAATTATTGAAAACTTAATACCTCAATGATATTCCAACAAGATTCTTTGTAGTGATTTGGCACATGATGCCAACTATTGTAATTGATTGGGCATAAGTGTGGCTTCCGCGCAACAGTTCCTATAAAACGATTGAACACACCACCTTCATCTCCAATAGGTAGACATGATGCATTAAAGTCGACAACAATTTTGTTTCTGGGAGGTAGATTCCAAATGTTTGACAACCGCGTGACCCCTCTTTTGGTTCCAGCATTCGGTACGTCTATTAATTAAAAAGTTGCTACATGTTAACAAATAAACATAAAACATGATATCGAGTTTGCGGTGAAAAAAGCGCAATTTATAGCATACCTCTTACTCCAACTTCAAATGCATCGGATAAGTCATCATCTAAATTATTTCCCAGGTCAAAGTTGTCCTCCTCTTGTCGCTGGGTGGGAGGTGGCTGAATGGCCTATGATTGAGAGAGCTCTAGTTGAGGTCGTGAAATAATACGGGCCTAGGAAGGCTACGAAGGAGCATGTAACTGGGAAGGCTGGGAATCACTAGCATTATGTGCAGGTTGTGAAGATTCATGTGATTGTGAAGTGTGTGAATCATTGTGTTGCTGGGAAGGGTGTGAAGCACTGTGTAAGTGGGTATCTTGTGAAACATTATGTGACTTATTAGGCTGAGAACCGACCTCCATGTTTCAAGTGCGATACCTTTTTTTTTTCATGTTTGCAAGACCAAAGAATTGAGACATTAGAATAACAGACAAACAATGAATGTAATAACAAGGACTTCCCAAAAGCAAAATGAGTGTAATCCTCTTAGTGATAGTGCATAGGTGGAAACATATATATTGTGCATAGTTAGAAGATTAACAGACAGGCATATTCGGACTTGACTCACTTTTGGGTCGATTTGGGGGAGAGAGATCACAATCACTGTCACCGTCATGGTCATTCTCATCATTCGAAGGTATATAGTGAAGATCATCCAACTCATCACTACTACGCTTTCCATTCTCATTTGCACAGTCGTACTGAACCAAGCCCCACCAAGAAGTTGCAATATGTGATACCCCAAGAGAATTCAATATCTCATTGTTTCGTTTTACTCTCTCATTTCTTTTTCTCTCATAATCGAGTCCGACTTTTTTTGTTAGACAACCTGGTTGAAGCAACAATTTTCTTCCTTTGGGCATTTTGTCTATCTATGAGCTATAAATAAAGACAACCATTTGAAATTAAAATACGAAGGCATTTAATATTGATTAGCAATGTGAAAAATGAGAAGGAGCTATGCTACTGTTTCCATCTAAGGATTTGTTTCAAACATTAATACCAGAGCTTGCAAAAATATTTCGATATTGATCAGACTGACCTATTCATATACACATATCTATATATAATCATACTAGACTAGTCTTTTCTAAAATCTAAGTAACCAAAATCTACAGAAAATAGAACAAAGTTATGTGTACAAGAGAAGCTACTTTTTCATTCTAGATGCATACAAGATGTATAGCATACATGTACAATATTTCCAGCAAAAGTTTAAAATATGAAACCAAATAGTTATACAAAAAGTAACATAAGAAATGACGACCAAATGTCATGAAACAAAGTTATGTGTAACATCTAAAAATCCTCATCAGAGTTAGAATGATCCATCAATTGGCCATCAAATGTAAGTGGGTCAATGGTAATCCCATCTGCATCTTTTCTAGACCAATCAAGGTATTCCAGTCTATCCACTGGCATGTCTTCAACCGGCAGATTGTAAGGCTCGTTATCATGATATGTGTTGAGGGTACTAAATGATAGATTATTATTG
>JABCMJ010014380.1:0-12794 GCA_014822125.1 Arbutus unedo | reverse complement strand
CTAACCACAAAAAAGAAGGCCAACGAATACTCTAGACACAACAATTAGAGCTTTTGATCAATTTTATGATGACTATGGATATAATGATTCTGATGAAGAAGATCAGGTTCATTATTATAATAAACGTTATCATAAAATGCAAAATAAATTGGATATTTTATCTCGAGGCTAATAGTCTTTTGCAAGTAATATTAATTTGCAGGATGCATCGACCTCCTACTAGGGGGCGTGGTCGTGGCAAAGACCGGGGTAGAAATAAAGTCACCCCTGAAGAAATTGCAGCCTACTTAAAGGCTAATAAACTCCAATATCCCTCACTACAGGAGATGGCTTCTTCAGCATCTTCTCCACTCTCACTAAAGGAGGTGGTTGAAACTGAAGTTGTGTTCAACTCATTGGACACCACAGAGACAATTATGGTCTTGGAATCAAGTGATCATCAATGGAAAAATGATCCCTGGGAAATAAAGTCCCGGTATATGGATACAATGAGTTATCCCATGCCTGAAGGCAAAAATAGATATATATTTGAAGCAATGCTTTCTGAAACTGGTTCGGTACAATTTCATCACACTTACGACAGTAAGCATGATCGAAACAGTCCCATCAGTTATAGCAAGGCTGTAATAAAGGCAGTCTCACCAATTCAAAGGTGGGGAATACACCCACAAAAATCTAAATCCTTGAATATTAGAACGGAAAATGGAGTTCCGATTCAGTACAATTACTGAGATTAAATTGAAACTTTTACCAAAGCTTTTTACTATCAAAATCAAAAAAGGAAACACTCATGGTTTCTGAAATTGTGCCCTAATATTTTGGCACAAAATAATAATTTTCCCAACTGGTTTTATATTTGGTGGTCTAAATTTGGCCCCAAGCCAGAATATTTTCCTACTGAAATTCAGGTTGCGTTAAAACCATTTACGCAATATTATTCCCAATTGAGGGGAAACAATAATCCTGAAGGAAGAATCTTCCTGGAAACTATGACAATATTTGGTATCCCTTGGATTTGGAAATGGGATCTTCAATTAGGAGTCAATGAACTCCAATTACCAATTCTCCAGAGAACCTTTCAATACAGATGGTGGAAAGGTACTGATATGAATGAAACTCTTGAAAAAATTAAGATCAAAGTTGCTGAATTAAAAAATCAATTACAGCAACAGGAGAAATTCTCCATCAAAAATCCTTTTTTAGAAATTTCAGCTCAACTTCGAGAAAAATTTCCCAGAGCTTCTGATGATGAAATCGTGATCAAAACCATGGGTTTCATGAAGGATCAATTCCTTCATACTATTTGTACTGGACCAACTGATGATGATTCTATGACATCAGCAACATCCAGAGAAGACCTCAATAATCCATTTACATGTCTGGCAGGGGAATCACAGGACCCCTATGAAGATGATCCTAATACGGACACACCCACTTTGGGTATTTTTGGGACAGCATGACAGAACTCATGGCCGACAGACTGTCCCACTCAAAGAAAGGCAAAGAAAAATTAGGCTAAATGACATACTTTCAATGCCACCTTTGGTATCTGTCCAAAATTTGGACCCAGTAGCTCAATTATGGAGCACCAAACTATCCAACTAACGAAGGCTTTTGCGTCGATGGGACCCACAGAGCACCCGGCAGGAATCTTCATTATTTGGATTTACTGTAAATTATTTTAATTTGGTTTTAATTTGAAGTTCATTTGAATTTCATTTGAGTCTGTAAAGTCTATAAATAGACAGAGTCTGTAAGTTCTTTCTCTCCCTCTCTCTCTATATATACAACTTCTCCCTTGTAATATTCAGCTTCCGCATCTATAATAAGGTACTATTTTCTGCTTTAATTGCTTTAATTCTTGTGCATACATACAATCCTATATACTTATTATATGTATATATACATATTATACTTATTATAAGTGTATATAGGTGTATGTATATATACATATAATAAGTATATACACTTATAATATATATACCTATATACTTATATACTATATATATATATATATATACACACACATGTATATATAATATATTATATATATACACTTATAATACACACACACACACACACACACTTATATACACTTATAATATATATATCTATATATATCTATATATACATATATACTTATATACTATATATATACATGTATATATATACTTATATATATTATAAGTATATATAATATATACTTATATACTATATATATACATGTATATATATACTTATATATATTATAAGTATATTATATATATATATATACATACTTTGATATATATATACACACTTTGATATATATTTATATACATGTATATATGTATATAAGTCTTAATATATAGACACACACTATATAGTCTATATATATAACAAACTAAAAATAGATTAACACAAACAAGTTTTTTATTTTCGTTTTTTTAAAAACAAAAACAAAAATTAAGGAACAAAAATAGAAAACAGAAAACAGAAAATAAGAAGTGTTACCAAACAAGCCCTTAATTTGCTTCGTCTCATTCTTAGTTCCAAACGGATTGAGAAATCAAATTTTTTTGGGGAGAATAGATAAAATTTGGAGATAACTTTGGAAAAAAATCAAAGAAAGAGTAAAATTCAAGATATTAGCCCCATCATGCCCATCGTTTTGTGGGTTGTCACGTCCTTCCATGTTTTTTTGCTAAAATGGATTTGTCCATCTTTGAGTGAATCAAAATTTACAAAAAAATCCTCAAAAGATATGTAACCGTAATTTCACCTGTAAAAGAATTTTTCACTTTTCACTTTTAATTTTTGATTTTTGATTTTATGTTTTCATCTTAGTAAATTAAAATTTTTAATTATTTAGTAAAGAAAATTGCCCAACCCATTTAACAGCCAATCATCAATACTCGCAACCAAATTTCAGTTATTAAATATTTGGTAGTTGGTTAAAATTACGAAAGAAATATGATGAATATAATAAGAGAATGAATATAATAAAAGTAGAGATTTATTATAAAATGATGAATAATTATAAAGAATTTGTTTCAGTATTTTTAAGAAAAAAATATATTAGATATGAATATATGAATAATATTTTTATAGTTAATAATAAATAATAATAATATTTACATAAATAAAAGAGAGATATGGAAGAGAAATAAGATATGAATAGAAAAGGAATGAAATAATTTTATTTTTCTCCAAACAAAAAAAATTTTAATTTTAAATATTTTCGTATATGATATTTAGAGTTAAAAAGCATAAATTAATTTTAAATATAACACCTTGAATTGTCATGTATTAAGTGATAATTTTATCCCCAATTTCACGTCGAAGAAAGAGCCCCCTTTCCTTTTCTGAACCTTGATTGATCCTACCATATCTGTATCTGGGTTAATACTAATATTAGTGACGCCCACCGGTCCTCGTTAGGTTTTATTTTTCTTTTAAGGCACAATTAAGTGAAAAATTATTTTTTAGAGATAAACTATTAAGAAAATAAGATAAAAGAGTATTATTTAAAAAAAATTAATTCAACAGAGAGAATAAAAATATAGATAATTTAAATGTGGTATTAAAAAAAAGAATAAAATAGTATTTAATTTGGATGGAAAATAAAATGAGAGATAAAATTATTTTGTAATTGTAAGAAGAAAGAGAAGGTATTATTCTTAACTAATACACAGAGATAATTTTTGAACAGAATGAAAGTGTCTAAAAATTATACCTTTTTATCTCTTTAACGGATATTACTTTTAAAATAATAAAAAATTAAATTATCCCTTATATTTTTATTTTTACAAATTATATTAAATATGTCACATTAATCTTGGACCCCTCTAAAAAATTATCCCTTTCCTTGTCCGGGCCCTTATTTTTCCTCTGTATTTGGTGGAAGGTTGAAAACTTGAAACTGGGGAATCTTGAGAGAAAGAGAGAGGGGGAGGGAGAGAGAAGAGAGAGGGGGAGGGAGAGAGGGTGTGTTGTCACGCCTGCCCACGCCGCGTATAATTAGGCCTCGTGTAAAGAACTGCTTCCACAACTAATCTTTATCCCTTCGCGCTCTCGAAGGGCCAACCCGTATCCCATTCCCCTCACGCGTAAGCCACTCGCCCTTTATAACACGACACGATTACATTTTCGTTTTTTTTATTATGGCACGATTTCGACTCTGGCGGACTTTCTCTATTTCTACGCTATCAAGTAGCTTCTCTCCAATTTTTATAATTCATTATTATAATTTGGAGCGGTCTAAAATAAAAATATATTTTTTAAAAATATCAATTAAATTTTGATTAAATTTTTTTATATTTTTTTATTTAAATAAAATTTATACTGTACACATTAATCAAAACAAAGACATATTTAAAAAGACAAATACTTTTTGGAGTAATTATTATGCTCCTTTAAAAAATTAGAATTCCAAAAAAAAACTACAAATTTAGGACGAAGGGAATATTGAGTACGTATATAGTACATTTTCAGAAAATTAAAACGTTGTAGAATAAATCACATCAATATTTTTTTTTAATATTTTCACTTGTACAAAAATTTAAAACTTCTATTCACGTTCAGTTTTTTTTCACTTGATATAACCTTTATATTTAAAAAATTTATAACTTCTAGCCATGATGAAAAAATTTCAAAATTTTTCACTTTTGAAAGATTATTGTACCGTGTTATATGTTATAGAGTCCGTATTATATGTAACAAATTATGTGTTAACAAATCAGATTCCAGAATTTATTATATTAAAAAAATTGTATTTATAACATTGAGATCAGTGAGATGCGGCACACCATGCAGGAATCAAAATTATTTTATGTAATAATCCTCATTTTTCATGTGATGTAATTATTGGAATGGTGTGCTTTTGTAGATCTTGTGTATCGATGTAAAAGATTAAATTCATCGATTATTGATATTATTTGAATGAATCATATTTGGCTTAAGATTGAAAAAGGATTAGAGTCTGACTAACTAATTTAAAATAATAAATAATTTGAGAAAATTCTTAACAATAATAATTTGGATCATGGCTGATTTTTTTCATTAGTATCTGCATGTCAAAAATTACAGAATAAAATATTTGAATTATTAAATAAATAATATCGTGCTGGATAACAATGTGCATCATATTAGAAATAAACAATATAGCATCATTCTGCATCATGCAATAATTTCATCAAAATGATGATTATCATAGCATTTCTATTTGAATATCGTAACATTTATTACCAATTAAGCACAATTGTGTGTGTGTGTCTCTCTCTCTCTATATATTGCATACACTTCTAATAGGAATAAATGCAAAAACTTATATATTCATGACAAAATTCTTTTTCATACTTTAACAGTTGACCTCGACAAATTTGTTATTATCTTTTAAAAGTTTTGGTTGACAGTATCATTATATGTTCTCATGGAGAACATCTTTACCTATGACCTTTCAATAATTTTGTAAAACTAAAACATTTAACCACTAAACTAATCATTCATACGTGAGTTTGTTCTAAGTTTAATTGGGCATCTCTCTAGTGGGCGGTGAAATTCATCTTTTAGAGATTAGTTAAAGTGTGCATAAATGAGCCCAAATGCTCTAAGTTATAAAAAAAAAAAAAAAACTATAGAGTTAATAAACGACCAAACGGGCAAAATAGTAAATTAATTAAGTTCTAATGAAGAGTTAACAAGTTTTAAAGATATATTCGAATTTGATTTGTGTAGGGGATGGATTCTTTTGGATGAGAATATTCGAAAGAATATACTAGAGAGGTTAAGAACGATGAACTCTAGTCATTATATGAAAGAAGAAGAAGTGGAAAATATGAAGGATGAGGCAAACATGAGGAGAAAGATAATGTCAGCTCTCTCTAAACCTGAAATGAGCTTAGTAAGATAGGTGGGAGACAAGTTTTAGAGAGTGGATTGGGAGAAGACTAGGAGAAGATATCTCTCAAGACTAAGGGCAATCTCTCTCTCTAGAATGCTCAAATGCCTAATCAGTTAACCAAATTCTGATTTGACGTGGGAGATCAAGTATATATAGGCACACCATCCTATCTTCTAGTGTCAGGTGTCCTAATGTATACTTGACACATGTCTATTTTTAAAAATATCTGACCACGGTGGCCCCTCTCTCACTACGACTCGCGATTACAGTAGGTCCTGCGGCTACCCGTCCTCATTTGAAGCCACCGATCCACTAGTCCCCTTTCTTTCTTGTGAGTAGGGCTAGGAGACCATGCGCTCGGTCTTTCCCTGACCATTGTCGTCCTATCTCCGAAACCCATTGGCCTAAGCCCTGCCATCACAGCTCGGCGGGCATGCGTCACGACTAGTATTCTGAACCTAGAAATTCGCTCGAATTGCATTCACGTCCTCTTCCTTCGTTCGTCTTTCAGCTGCCCGACAGATGGTCGTGGCTGTCCTCGGTCTTCAATCTATAGTCCTGAGCCTTGGCGGTGCTTGGGCCGTGTGTCCTCTGGGAGTTTAGGTTTGTCATGATTTGGCCCTCGTTGGTCTCGAAGACGGGACTTGGAGTCTCGCGCTTGTCATAACTTGTCCTCTCTTGGCCTCGGTTCTCGAGAGTTTGAATTGCGGGCCTACGGTGACTTGGCCTCTGTCGACCTCGGGTCTTAGGATTCTGAATTTGTCGTCTAGCCCTCGTCAGCCTTAGGCCTCAAAACTTGAGACGTGGAGTTTGCGAATTTACCCCTGGCCCTCGTTGGCCTTGGGCTTTGGAGCTCGAGGCACGGAGTTTGTCAGTACCCCGTCCTTGTTGGCCTCGGGCCTCGACGCTTGCGGCCGCAGAGTTTTACTGTCGCCCAACCCTTACCGGCCTTAGGCTTTGACGATCGAAACGAAGGAATTTGTAGGTGCCCGGCCCCCATCGGCCTCGGGTTTCTATGCTCAAGGCCATGAACTCTCAGAATACGTGGGCAAGGATCGGCGAGCTTGGTAACCGTGACCACCCCCTTCTTTCCTCTCCTTTATTTCTCTTTTCTTTCCTCTCAACGGTTGGGCCATTGGGCTCAGCCCTCCCCCGCGAGGGTCCTCTGCGGCAGCCCCCACCCTCCTCCGCAGTAGTGCTACTAGTGGGGTCTGCCCCCTATCTACCTCCCTCACCCCTGTAGCTAGGCCGCTGGGGGCCCTCTTCCCATGCATTCGGTAGCATCGCTGGGCTCACTTCTTCCCTCCGCGGCTGCGCCGCTAGAGGGGCCCACCCTCTGCCTCACGACTGGACCGCCTTCTCTCTGTCTCGTGGCTAAGCCGCTGAGGCTAGGTTCCCACCCTCACGGTTAGGCCGCTAGGGCCAGCAGCCATGCCTGTGGTTGGCTTTTGCTTCCCTTTTGGCTAGGGTCTGTGGGTTAGTCACTGCAACCACCCTATCGCTTGATCCCCCCCATGGTCGGGTTTCGGGTCTTAGCTCACAAATCTCTATGGCCTTAAATTTGGCGCGAGATTTGACTTACAAAATTCTTGGGGCCTTGCGTCGGCTCATGGATTCTCGAGGCCTTGCTTCGGCCTGTGAACTTCCCGCGGCCTGTTTTCAGCCTTTTGGCCCACATTTTTTGGGGTTTGGGTATTGTGGGCCCAAAATCTTAAGCACAGCGTTCAACTTGTTTATCAGACGAATTAATTTCAAACGAATTTTAGTGGAGGTGACCACAACTCAATATCAAGTAGCATGAATTTTTTTTATATCATCATATGAAAGAGCTAGGTAATAACTAATTCAAATTTGTTTAATTTAAAAGTTTAAAGAATGTAAAAAATATTATATGAATTCATTTATCAAGATAATCAACAATTTTACCAATTAACCCACAAAAATTGGAAATCCTGCAAATCAACCAATAAATTATGAAAGTGAGTCATGTTTCTCAGTTACATGCATGATATTTGTAGTAATTTCATGAGGGGTACAAGACAAACAAATTAGTAATATGTAAGAGACTAGTAATTGTTTGTGCCTTTAGGCACGACGTAAGACATCCTGAATTTATTTACACGAAATTATCATTCCCCTATACATTCGAGAAGTGATTTTTTTTTCTAGATAATCTTAAAACACGATCCATACATCTAATCAATTTTCTTATGTGAATTTAAAAAAACATACATTTTTTAACAACAATTAATGAAAACAAAATTGTCTAAAGCCAGTAAGTACATTACTCATGAACTAAATAATAAAAATAGGAATGTATAATCAAATGCAAATTCTAATCAAATTTCATCTTCAAATATCGACAATTGTATCGCCTCGATTTTCGACAGGGTAAAGAAAACCCTTTTAAAATAATTATCTAACTAAACAAATATTTTAAAAGAAATAATAATGTTTATTGAAAGTTAACACAGTTGCTGAAGTACATTTATAATTATCAAAATACCTAAATTGGGTTTACATTTGGAATTGAAAATATAAAGTATAGAGCCTTCCAGGGCTATGATAATCAGGTCTCGTTAAAAGCCTTCATCTCTGAAGCTTGGTTTTTCCTACTTGAGCTGAATCTCTTGTTGCTCATCTGCACTTGACATAAAACGCCAAGGGAAAAAAAATTACTCTATGAGTTATGACATCCAATAAAAACTACCACCTGAAAAAGTCCAACAAATATAGTATACATGATCTTATAGACATTAAAAGTAACAAGTAAGTTCATTATTAATTTTCATTTAATGTTTCTAAGAATTTCCTCCTTGAGAAACCAAATCTTATCCTTAGACCTAGCATAATGGCCTTGATTACGATTGATCCGACTTTCGACAACGATATTAAAACTCCATTTGAAATTTATTTGTTAAATAAAATAAATATTTTAAAAGAAATAGCTATAATAGCTTCATTTATTGAAAATGAACTATAGCAGTATTATATTTAAAATGATCGAAATGCCCTTGTAAAAGACTGATTCAAATATGCAGAGTTTCTAAAGGTACGTTAATTCGGTTTTGTTAAAACATTCGGCCACATAGCTCGGCTCTTGTTGCTTGGGCGACATCTCCATCTACATAACAGGATACTTCTAGTAAGAATCACCTATATTGAAGGGACCGCTTCTATGAGAACTTCCAGGGTTGAATTCTATACAAATATTCATGAAAACTAGGAATGTCTTGGGGCCATAATGGGCACAACCTTAAGACCTGAATTGTGTCTAGAAAGATCCTATGTGATAGTTGTTGACTTATTTTACATTAACGGCTGAACAACTCAAGACATTACGTTCACTGGTTAGCTAATAAATTCGATAATTGTTCACAAAAGAAGGTTCAAAACCAAAAGCTACCTTACCCTATGCGGAATAGTTCCTATTAAACTTGTTGATACCAGATTTTACCCCACCGCTCAAAATATCATGAAAATGCCATTGGAACAGGCTCAGAAAAGTTTATGCACAAAATGACTATTTTGCCCCTAGACGGGCCAAAGACGCGTGGATTGGTCTGAAAACTAAAGAGCTTTACTGAAGACACTTTTAATCACTGAGAAGGCCTATAAAAATAATTTAGATGATACTTGAGCAATCTCAAAGAATTTAGCAGAGTCTGGATACAAATGACCATTTTGCCCCTGAACAGGCAGTTCATCGGAGACGAATTTCAAAGGTCAACACAATCAACTTGAGATGCCTCAGTAGTGTATGAAAGGGTATTGATGTGATCTAGGGTTCAATCGGGTTGTGACAATAGGCTCGGAGAAGGTTTGAAAGTAAAAGGACAATTTTGCCCTTCTGATCAAACGAGAATTGAGAAAGAATCTGAATCGAGCCAAGATGATTTCACCAACCTAATTTCAATAAAGAATCTCAATATAAAGCCAATGGAATGTCTCAAAGGTCAATTGAATGTATAGAGAACAATCTGAAGAAATTCGGTAAGTTAGCCTGTAAAAGGACGATTTTGTCCTTGCACAAACTAGGGCTCGGGAGCACTATTTACAAGATAAATTTATCGAATCATGAAGACCTCATACTATTGATTAGTACGGCAATACAAGTCCATTGACAGTGACTAGGACAAAAATAGACGATGCTAACGGTTTTCGGTTGTTCAGAACGAAGCTTCGGGAGCATAATTTTAGAGTCGACTACTTCATACTTCAAGAAGCACATATTATTGATCATCGTGTCAAGTGAGTTCAATAGCTTTATCCAGAGTTCAATCTGAGGTCGATGAGTCAAAAAGTCCTATTTTTAAGCGGTTAGTGACCAAACGATACGATCCAAAAGCACGATTTACAAGATAATATTTTTAAACTTTGAGGGATACATATTATTGATCAGCGTATTGATACGAGTTCAATGGCTATATCTGTAGTCTAATCTGAGTTTGTTTGAAGTTATCTCGTAAAAAATCAATGTTTTAGTGCACGTCCGAAGTCCAGGGGCATTTTGGCAATTTCAGAAGGCGTGGGGCCCACCTGGGATTTAATTACTAGATTATTTTTAATTGATTAATATTTAATGTCATTTCTAGATTATTTATTTAATTCCTAGGGTTTAATTGGTTAAATCTCAGCGCACTTACCCTTGCTTCATTGTGAAGTAAATCTCCGGCTATAAATACATGCTTCTGCTTTAAAAATAGAGATTGAAAATTCTTCAGAAGCAAAAAAAAGCTCTGCAAACCTCTCAAATTTCAAAACCCCCCTCACCTCGCAAAATTCACTTTACACACAAAAATTCGAGAGCAAAATCCGATACCAATGACAAAGAGCTGAGATGTGAAGAAATTCTTCGAGTGTTGTGTTCTTCTTCCAACGGTTCTCAGCTTTCTAGTTTTGAACATTTGGGATTCCGAACTATATTAGATTTAGTGTTATCTGTTTGGGTTCTTAGTAAAAAATAAAGATGAGATTCTGCCCGAATTCCGTCAAGTTTCAGAAAAATCAAAATGATCTTTTATATTAGCATAGCTCGAGATAACGAAAATTTTAAATTCAACGTTATGTCAGGTTATGATTTTATTTAGACTTTCGAGTATTTTTCGCTTTTCATTTTAATTTGTCAGATTTAGAATCAATACAAGATATACCAGCCACGAAGCAGAGTTTATGCTTTATTTGTCTTTTTTTTACTATCTCTTTGTCTTTCTCTTTTATTTTGCTTCCAATGTAAATATCACTCCCGAGGAAGTCGGCGTCTGCATTTCTAGTCTACATTTTTAGAACCTCTAGTCTATTTCCAGAGATTTCTAGTCTTCGCTTTGAGAACGTCAGGATGTAATCTTTCCGAAGTCAAAGTTGTGATAGTCGAAGTCGACGTAAAGCCAACATACTTTTTGTGATTTTGACTTAAGCAAGATTTGTTTGCCGAGGACTCTAGAATAAAATTGACATGTTGTACGGTTCTAAATTGCTTTACCTGCTCTGCTATATTTCTCTTTTAGTTCTCATTATACGAATTTTCTTGAAAACGGTATTCACATAGACGACATGCTATTACTTGCACCCGTCACATTAAACTCCTAACTTTTCCATTCCCAGTTTTCCATAACTCCTTTATTATTTTATGTCATATTCCTTTTCTCGTCTCCTTGTAACAGTTATTATTATTATTTTTATTTCTCGTAAAATCAATAAAGGCAAAAAATATATTTTGTTGCTTCATAGCTAAATAATATGAATAGTGGTCGTTAGTTCATGCTGACATGCTATCCATATCGCCTAGCTAAAAATTCTAATAATCTCGGAATTTCGAAAATACATGGGTGACATATGTAGCCAGTTTTTTGGAATAAAAATTTAACGAGTAATGCACATTATCTTTGTGCGATAGATTATCGTGATTAAAGTGACATTTATTATATTCTACAATTTTGACCGTCAGTGATTAAGTAGCTGTCGGGATGAAGAATTGCGAATAAAGTATGAATTCAAACATTTCTGTAATTTGGACCATCAGTGATTGATTAGCTGCCGGGATGAATGATTGCAGATAAAAAATAAATTTAAGCAAACATGTGTTCTGCCTAAAAATTAAAAAATATGAATACTCGCTGTGCTGTCCATGTGTGGTCTTTAGTCTCGATAATCTCAAATTAAAATATGTCGTGCAAATTGACAATTTATGTTGGTTTGCATGTCGTACTTTCTCGAAAAATTATCGGAACGACATTGACACTTTACACCAAATTAACCTTGAAATTTTCGGAACGCTAGTGACATAGGTAGCTAGCGGGAAAAGAATAAAAATGTGATAATAGCTAACTCAGTTTAGGTCGAGAAGGTATACTGCAATTTCAAGAAAGGTTAATATGGTAATTCATTAATAAATCAGAATTGGACTATTGTTAGACTTGAAAGTTCCTACGCTAGGGACTTAAGGTACCTGACACATCGGGAATAGAAACGTGAGGCGGTGATGCCGGTTTGCATACTATGTTTCGGTCAAAGTTTAACATATGCTTGGTTCAATATTTTTGCCACTAAGAGCTGAATTGCGTAAGCTGATGCATTGCCCTCGCACCATGCTTCACTTTTTCTTATCTAGTTGTATATTCGATTACTTGATATTTATCAATTTGGCCAAAGATAATGAAATAGAATTAATATGAAAAAATCAAGTACCGAAAGGGTGATGTTGAGTGCCTAATATCTTCTCATATGCCGGTAATAGTAAATTTCTGAACCCATCTTTATTTTTAAGACCATATTTCTTTTAAAGGAGTCATTTTATAAACAGAATTGTATTTCTAAATCAAAATTTAGAAAAATATTTTCTTCGGAAATAGGTTTAGAGAGTGACTTGATACACCCGAATTTCATGTCAAGTGGTGACTCTGAGTTTTAAATA
>JABCMJ010014371.1:0-21575 GCA_014822125.1 Arbutus unedo | reverse complement strand
TACAGTATACCCTAAAACACATATATAGCTATTGTACGGCTTAGTGTACCGTTGTACTTAATATAAGTTAAATATTTTTTATTTTTATTAAAAAAATATTTATCAATGTTTTCTAGAATATTAGTTCATCTCAACGAAAAAAATTTAAAAATATACTAAAATTTTGTCCAAAAGCTAAAAAGAATTCACTAAATATGAAAAATAAACTAAAACGTTTATGAATTTTTTTATTTTTGAACATAATTTTATGTTTTTTTTAAAATCTCTTGGTGAGATGGATTAATAACTCAGAAAAAATTGATGCAAAATAAAAAAAATTCAAATAAGGACGAAAAATAATAAGAATTAAGTTAATAATTACCACAGTCTAACTAGAAACTATAAGATTTTTCCGCGATGCATAATCTTGTGAATTTGGCAGGACATGATTTGAAGAAAAATAAATTCCAATGAAAAATTTTGAAGTCTGGAACCCACTACTTTCTTGATAACTAAACACCAAAAAAATTGTAAGAAAATTAGTTTTTCCATCCTTTCCTGGCAACTGAACGGGGCCTTAGTGATTCCCTTCTCAAATTCATGACCCGAATACTAACCTTAAAAGACATTATTCTTCAAGAATTTCCACTTACGCTAGTGAATGGTGAGATTACTCTTTAAAAATTATTCGAAGTGTGTGTAAATTAATCCTAATACTCTAAATTATAAGTAAACAAGAAACAAAACAAAAGCACAAGGGATAAACAAAAACAATGTCACATAGCGATCTACTAATGTCATACATGCATGGTGACACGTTGGTTTTTAAGTTTCCCACTTGTTATTTTAGGTACCTTAATGATACGAAATATGCTGGAGGGTTCAACAGAGAGGAACTCAACACAATCTTCAACAACATGCATCAGAATTTCACAGGATGGGTTGGAGCATTCGCCCAGGTAGCTATCGGCGCTAACAACAGCGATGCGGTAGTAGACTTTGAAAAAAGCTTAGGAAGAATGAAT
Organism: Arbutus unedo; assembly: GCA_014822125.1. NCBI lineage: Eukaryota > Viridiplantae > Streptophyta > Magnoliopsida > Ericales > Ericaceae > Arbutus > Arbutus unedo. The sequence continues at coordinate 20,571 of JABCMJ010014371.1, read as the reverse complement.
CCCGTGACTGCGTTAAGCATTGCAAAAATGGTGTTTTTAAGTGATATGAGATGGGTTCTGCCACAAGTTAAAGTGCCCAGCAGTATTATTTAGTCACAGAATGACGTGATTGTCCCTGAGTTCGTTGCTTATTACATGGAGAAGCAGCTTGGTGGGCATGCTAGTGTGAGAATACTGAACGGGCAAGGCCATTTTCCAAGGCTTACTGCTTACCCTTTGCTCTTTACATGTCTTGAAGAAAGTACTTGGAATCATTAATTGAGTAGCACTTGGTTCAAGTGAATTGTCTATTAGAACCCTCGTCTGTGTTGCAAGTACAAAAAGAAAAGGTCACCTTAACCATTGTTTTAATGGTTATATCATTTATGACATGGCACACAAACTCCCTTCCACAGTAAGGTTTTGGGGTTTAGGCTTCTACCCTCTCTAATACTATTGGTTCATGATTTAGGGTTATTATAGTAAAATTGTTATCTTAATTGCCATTCAAAAGAACCAATCGTTCCTATCGTATGACCCAAAAAAATAAAAATAAAAATAAAAAATTGCAAGAAATTGTGAGGAGACTAGTTGAATTGAGTTTTAAGGAACAAGTTTCCTCTTGGAGTGAGTAGTTACCAGTACAGTTACGACCTTCGGAATTGCAATAGGCTGTGTGTGCATGCGTGCGGATGAGAGAAGAGAGAGAATTGTATAATTGCACAATGGCATTACTCCGTACACAATATGGGGGAGATAGAAGCGTATAACGTATAATTGCTTACACCTCAACATGATTACAAAATTCCACCGAAGAAATACTTGTGAACAAGGCCTGAGGAACACCGAGGAACAAAATTGACTAAAATACCCCTACAATTAACACTCAATAACAAAGAAGTATAAATTTCACAAGTGCAGCATCAATTTCCGTGTCCTGCTTCACCCAAAACTTCGCCGCTACCAAAATAAATAAATGAAGAACAAAATTTGGCACCTTCTCTCCCGTTAACTGTATAATTATACAGGGGTCTCAACACTCCAGTGCTTCCAATAGAATAGATTCTCTCAGCAGTTCAACCAGAGCAATTGACCACACTGGAGACCACAAACTACTACAGACTCCATGAAGGTAAGCACCTCATTATGGTTTCATTTGCATCACTGAAGTGGGAACCTCAACCCAGAATGAAATATAGATCAGGCAAGAGTACTCTCAACATATTCCATCGCTTTCCGCTTAACAGATTCAATCCTTTCTTCATCCCCAAGAGAGTTTTCATATTCGAGATACTTCTTGAATAAGAACTGCATTCCGAAACAACAAAGCATTCATGTGAAGCCTACTGCTGAACGAATCTAAAACTGTGTTCCACAGAAAGGACCGAGCCGACGTCTTTTGTACCCAAATTTGTATGTACCCATGTACCAAGGTCACAGGGAAATGTGGTAATATCAAAACATGGGAATCTTGAGACATAGGAGTCATCGTGTGGTTGAGAGTGACATGGTACATGTGTGCATAAAAAATCGGGGACAGAGGATCCTTGGCCTAAAGGAAGCAAAATGGATCAAAGCGTCTTATCAGTAGTACAAACCTTCATCTTCTTAGGAGGAAGGGTCAAACTTATTGCCCTCTCAAATAATGCACGAATCATGTCCGCATCACCAAGTCGAATCTCCTATTAAGTTTTAAACATAATTTAAGAACAGTTCAAAAAGTTCTATCAAATGTCAAACAAGAGAAAGGGATTTACTTGATCAAGATAAATGCTCCACAAGTCGGTTCTTTTTGGATATTCCCGAAGCATTCCCTCAAACATGGATCTCCCTCTATCAGGAACCCCACACTTGAATTCAAGGAGGGCAGTTTGTGAGAGGAACTTAATGTGCTTATGGCGTGGAAGGCATAGAACGGCACGTTTTACAACTGATTGGACTTCGTCCTTATTTTGCTTCAAGAGCCACTGGATCCGCCTTAACCAAACCTAATTGATTTCAGAAAAATGTACCATTAGGAAGTTAAGTTAGATCAGTTGATGACTTCTCTTGATGAGATACAATAGTTGGTTTCAGTAAATAATACCTTGCACGAATGCTTGAATTTCTTTAGCATTTTATTGAGAAGTTTGTCACTTAAATCGTGTTGCTCAGTCCTTTCATACATTCCCAACAGTGCCAGATGCACTTTTTTGGGATCACAATACTGCAGTGCTCTATGAAATATTTTCTGAACAGCCTCCTGAAGAAAAATTAAGATAAATCTTAAAACTATCAGAATGACACTGACGAAGCGACAATGAAAAAGATGCGAAGTACAAAAAAAGTTCTCTGTACCTCTGGAGGATTTCCATATTCATTCTCCAGATTGAAGTAAGACACCCATATATTCAACTTCTCAGATTCTTCTCTGATGTTTATTGTCTTCAAAGCCCTTCAGAATAGAAACACCAATTGCTCAAGTTAAAAAGCAAATAACTGACAGTCAAAGAAGATATAGGTAATCTCAACTCAACCTAAACAAGCCTTTTTACCAAATCCCAATTACGCTCAACCCAACGCAACTCAATCTCAACAATTGGTCCTTGTTCTACTAAAAACAATCTCAGTAGAACAGTGATAAAAGAAGGAAATCACACCATTAGTAGCATTTTTCTTCTCAATTACTGGTTTTTCCAGTTAAAATGACGCATCATGATAAGGAGGCTAAGTGCAGTTCAACCAGGCCTGATAATACATTCTTACAGGTTCTTTTTCATAACACTACCCTTGGACATATAGACTGACCACCGAACACATAAAAAAAGTTTTGGTACAAAAAGTTTCATGAAGCGAGAATTAAAATCAAACATACTGGACCAATCCATTTGTTTTGCAAGAGCATTCTAGAAACTGAAATCAGAGCTACTTGTGTACCTCTCGGCAATTGAGCGAGCATTCTCAACATCAGCCAAAGAGAGCATAAAGGCCATGTACTTTATCCAAACAAAGCTGCTATTGGGGGAACTTCTAACCAATTTCTCAAATTCATCAGCACTTCTCGGAATATCTTTCTCTAATAGCCTTTCTTCAGCAGCCCTAATTTCTTGCTCCCTGGGAAAAACACTTCCATTCTTAGTTATAAAACTGTGTAAACAGAAAAGTATCCGAAACTGAAAATACCTTTCTTCGTTTGCTTTCCTCTTTGCTCGTCTCTTGCTCTTTTCATCTTCGGCATCTACCGAGTCGACATGGTCTTTATTATGAGATGGAACATCATCCATGCCTGAGTTCTCTATATCATCAAGAGGGACCTCAAGTGGAAGAATGGAAGCCCTTGCTTCTACGTCAGCAAGAATGGAATGCTCCCCATTTTCAAAATCAATTTCCAAATTCTGAACCGCAGTTGAGCCACTCTCCAGAAACATAGTTAACTGATCGCGCACTACGTAATCATTTCTGTCCACCTCGGCATCAGAGTTTTTCTTTGAAGGAGCTTGAATCTCATCGCGGCCCGTAAAATATGAATCCTTCATCCCAAGAGAAAACCGGTGTCTCTCCTCATCCACCTACCAGCAAGCAGAAGAACAGAAGGAAAAAATAAATAATAACTACAGCTTCTGAGTCTAGAATGAGGTGTAATAACTCAAAAATTTGATCAACAGTCAAACTATAGATGATTACAATGACCAAAAAATAATATATCTTCCTCCTAAAAGGCTTTACAGGTGACGTGTGTACCTTCAAAACCTTTGCTGTAACCCTTCCCCCAGCTTCGTATTTAGTTTCAATGTTTTCAACATGATCATCAGAAAGCTCTGAAATGTGGCATAATCCAACCTAGGCAAGAGAAGAACACAATCATAAACCCAAACTAACATAGACTTCACTGCCTGAGTATACTAGGATATGAATTAAAACCTACAGAAAAGGTGTAACCCCGCCAATAAAAAAGTCCCCTAAGCAAAATTGGTGAATTCAAACAAATATGATGGACCATGCTAAAAGGCTTCATATGATCATACTAAAAGACCAGATGTTGCAATCAATTAATTGGGTTGATTCATGGCTCATGACATTTCATGAAAACACAAATCAATTCCCATTCAACAATGTCTGGCCATCGCAAGAAATTTCTTTTAAAAAGAATGGTCAGATTACTTACCATGGTCGTGTTATCAATAGCGATAAACAAACCATATTTTTCAATGCGCTTAATCCGGCCATAAATAATATCTCCAACTTTGAGGCTATCAGAAAATTGAGATTTTTGTGCACCGCTTGCACCTGGTGTCTTAAGGGTGACTTCAACTCGTTTCGACAAAGGCTCCACAGATGCCACCCTGCATGTGTGCTATCTCAGTATATTCAATAACTAAAATCTATCCAAAAGTATCAAAACCAGATATCCTTACTTGCCAACAAGAAGTTTCCCTATCGGGAAGTCTTTCTCAAGATTCTCGATATAGCCGTCTGACAAGTTTGAGAGAAGGATTTTCGCATCAAACTTCCGAGAAAGCATGACGAAGCATCCTTTTGGTGTAATGTTCTTAACATATCCCTGTTTGTATCCAAGAAAATGAAAATATCAAAACTAAAGTGCTAAACATGAATCTTCGAGAACATGAAAGTAACAAGTACAATAGACGGCAAATAACACTGTTCAGCTTAAATTATACAAATGACTCGCATAAAACAGTATCATATAGACAACCCAGACATAACACTGATAAGATATGTTCTTGTATCGAATAAATTTGAATGGATAATTAATGCATTGTTGAACATGAATCCTCAGCATATAGTCAGAAAAAGGAGTAAATGCAGATGGCAGTCTAAGAACCAGTTCATCAATTACCATAAACATGAATTAAGCGCTACAACTAAAATAGATAATGAAGAAGTTAAAAGATAGCAAATTCCAACTCCAACAACAATGTCATCAAAATGAAATGTTGCTATCTGCCAAGCAATGTATATAGCTGGACCTTCTCTACGAGGCATTACCATTTGACATCCAAAACAACAGTCTAGCTGCAGCCAGCAATGGGATATAGTCACAAATTTTTACTGAATATGTTGCTAAGCTTTTTGGATTGTTAGTCCTGCCCTCAACTCGCTAAATGAATCATCTCCCCTTGCAGTTTCCAGCAAAAAACTCATGGCATGTTCGACAGTACAAGCTGTCTTAATAGCTCCCCGGCTATTTTCTATCATAGCTATCAAAAATCGATATGAACCTGATATTCTCCACAAAGAAAAGAAGAGACAGGAAGAAAAATACCTACGAAACATAAAGCAGCTTTTAATCAGAGAAACCAAAGTAAAGACGGGGAATGGAAAAGTGCATTTCAGTCCAATTCACAGAAGTATTTGTCTCTTGTTACACAATTTTCAGCAAAACTCAACCCCAAGGCTAGATGTTGAAGTGAGGGTGCCCTCACCTATATACTTTACATTACTTTGGTACCCATGCACTCTGGGACTTCGCTTTACACCCTCCCTCATGCGCAGGGCGCTCACTCACCAGAACGCCAAAACCAAACACATGCAAGCCAAAGACGTGCACCCTACTCATGCTGGTACCAAGCTCTGATAACATTTTATTTGGTTTTGGGTAAGACTCAACCCCAAGAGCTAGTTGTTGAAGTGAGGGTGCTATCACCCCTGTATACCTGATATTACTTTGGTACCCTGGCAATGGTGTTCACTTCACAGCCTCCCCTCACGCGCAGCATGCTTACTCAGCAGCACCCACTAGAGGCATGCACCCTACCCACCCCTATTTCCTAGCTCTGATACCATGTTACACGGTTTTGGATAGAACTCGCTCAACCCTGAAAGCAAGTTATTGATGTGATGGTGCCCTCACCCGTACACACTTTATATGACTTTGGTACCCAGGCAATGTGGGACTTTGCATCACACTCTTGACATAAAAACAAAAGAAATGAATAAATGAAGGAAATTCTTTAGGGAGGAGAGCACATTGATTAACTGAAACAATGGAGCTCTTACAATTGCGTCTGGGGAGAAACATGATAAAGATTTCACTATTATAAAGGTTCCTCTATCTTTTCTTGGAGGCATAGAGATTTGCTTGAATTACAATGAAGGAACAAAAGATGAGGTAAAACATCTTATTGGGGAAGGAAAGAAAAAGAGAAATGTTATAACTTCCAATACCTGTACAGTCATATTAGGATGAATATCTTCAATTCTTTCTACACGTTGGCTGGAAGAATACCTGTTGAGTCATCAAACATTTCTACTCAGAATAACAATTACAGAAGGCAATGCCAAAAGCATATGAATAAAAGGTAATATTCAACCACGAAACAAAATTACATGAGCTCTAATAGCCCAACATCTTATGTAACAACTAATACATCAGTCATACAAAGCCTTTCAATGATGGAGGGTGAAATCGTTTTATTTTATTGGGTAAATAGAGGGTCAAATCGTGGTCTACTAGTAAAACTACTAGTTCCGATAATATTCACTAGTAAGACTCGAATGATGGAGGGTCAAACAGTTCAACTAGCTTGCCAGAAACAAAACACATGAATGCCACTATATGATTAAACTATGTTATCTGAAACACAGGAATGAGGTAGGGGTCTATAGATTACTATATTACCATCAGATAAACATCCAATAACACAAAGTCTTGCTCTCGAAACCACTCATACAAACCAAGGAGCATTATGACAAATTCTTCCAGATTATGTCTTGCCAAAACAACTCTCCCCAGATTTTCAGTTTACTACATGCTTTTTCGCTCACAAGGCAAAAGCTTAAGAAAATCAATAGGACAAGCTGTGGGGGTCGCTTTAGATTGCTAAATTCACCGTTGCGGAAGGTGCACCATACTTCGGACCATGCAATCCATCCTAGGTCGCAAGGTCTAGCTGTTTTTGGTAACACAGAGTTGCACTAGTCGGTGCATCCTTGAACTGAGAGTACAATAGATCCACCACAAATGGAGGAATCAAAATGCCAATAATCTACATAGCTTGACAGATCTAGCATAAATTATTACTTAACCGAAAAGGATAAATAAGAATAAGAGAAGGAAGAAACATCGACATTTTCAAGCTAGAAATACACGAATGTGACACCAATTACAAGCTTAAATTACTATTAAAATCCTTCGAAAAGACAAATAATAGCTTCTTTTATTCACTTGGATTTAAATATAAAGAGAACGGGCTGACATAAAGGATCAACATGAATTTACGTCCCGATTATGTACACTGTTCTAAAAGTCGGCCGCCTAATTGTCACCTAGGCGCCGCGATCTCATGTTTTAGGCTTTGTCATTTTGGCATTAGTCGGCAATTAGGCGACAATAAATCGACTATCCCGATTAATCAGCGGGTTGAATTAGTTAACTTGTTTTTAAAAAAATCTGGCTTAAAAAATTAAATGAGTATTTTTAAATCAATTCGGGAATTTATGTGTTAATTTCTAAATTTTATTTGGTCTTGAACTTTGTTTCTAACTTGTTATTTGTTGCTACTTTTTAAATTTTTAGTTGTTACACTTTAACCTTACTTTAGCCTTAATTCATCTTTTACTAATCTTATGTCATTTCTTACCCATACTTTGGCGAGGGAGGAAATATTTTTTAATATAATAAAAAAAGACTGATCTCTAGGCACTGACTAGCCACGACTAGTCGGCCTAGGCGCCCCTCTTCCGCCGTGGTAGCGCCTAACTCAATTTAGAACATTGATTATGTATCTAAAGAAACATCCTACTAAACTATAAGAGCATAAAAACTAAAAGATTATTGTTAAAATTGAGTACACACTTTGTAATGCATGATCGCCATAGTTTCGTGATTGAGAGTCCAAAGTGATTCTTGGGAAAGTTTTAATTCACCATGAATACCATGTTAACCCATGCATTGTTTTTCCATCTTTTCAACATGAGATTAAGACTACAATCACCATTAGTAGGCAGGTAATGTGGTAAAGATAATCACTCCAGAGTTCTCCTTCTCACTAAGGAGCTTCATACACGAGTCCAACATCAACACAAGGTAAATATTCCATATCTTGGGAATCAAATTAACATGTGTAAGCAAACGGAGAGCCTTGATTTGAGTCCATTTATTCATTGTATCCTTATGTCAATGATGAAAGGATGACCCCACGATCAAGTGTAGTTCAACAGTCACCCAAATTTAAGATATTAATTGTTTTGCGTGTCTACTCTTAAGTTTTGGTAATTGTCAGTCTAGAGAGCAGGCTTTCCTAAAATGCAACTCAAGACATAGCCATCATTGGAACTTGAATTTCATACTTGGGTAAAATGTACATATACATATACATTACACACAACATAAATAGAAGTATTAAGGAAATGTGGGTGTTATAGGGTTTGTAACTTTTCTTCGCACATGTGACAAGGCAAGTTAGGCCGAGTGCTCAAATCCATGAAACTCTGTTTTAGAACACCGAGAAAAAGAAAGAGAGAGGAATAGAAAAGGTTGAAATATTATGCAAAATGAAGAGTGAAAGGCCAATGCAAGTTCAATTTTGCAACGGAGAGATGAAGCCAGAAAGCATCAGTCACTTTAACTAAGGTTGTGATAGATAACTGAATCTTGCCAAATACTTACCCATTGTTGTTTAGTTGCTTGTCGATGACTACAATAGGCTTCTGAGAATGCATGCCATCTAAAGAAGAGCGTAGTGACAATTCAACATGGAGAGTGCCCTTGACAGAATGGCAGATTTCTAGGACTTTGCATTTCACAAATTTCCCTTCATGGTATCCAGACAAGGGGCTAGAATCCCACGAGTCTGCCAATTCAGTGAAATGGACCTTCCCATAAAGGCGTGGATCTATTTGGATGAGCATTCCACCAACACCTGGAAGAATTTTGGAAATCCTGCCACCTACAACATCACCTTCATGAATGTGCAACATTCCATTTGACAGACTATTTGTGTCATCCATGTCAGTAGTTTCACGGCCAAGTTTTCTATCATGAGCTGCAGATAGTGGATGCAGCACCAAACGTAACATCTTTTTCTCCTTATCAGCACTCAAAATATAACCCAATACTGCTTTCCCCACATTGTATCGATTCTGGAATTCCTGAATTTCAGTAGGTTCACATGCACTGTCCAGAATATACAGCCGAGCCTTCACATGACGTGATATTGTTAACCAGACCCATTCCTTATCCACTTTGTATACATAACCAGAGACAGGTTGCCCTATTGAATAATTGAAATCTCCAGTACTAAGTTTGCCTCCAATTTCTGTAGAACCTGCATAAGCAATTGAATTTGGATCACTGTGAATGATAAGAAAATATGAGCACTGAAATTTTAGTTCATGTTCTATATGAATCAGTACAGCAAAGTTGTTAGATAGTTCTGCCCTGCAACTTGGATTTAAAAAAGTGACCCTAATGGTTGATCCGGTTCACATTGAAGATAACCAACTGGACCAATAAAGCTTAAAGACAGCCCAGTTTGGCGGTTAACATATCAGGGTGCAAAAATTAAAATAACTGAAAAAAGAATATGGTTGAAGTTCAAAAGACCCAACTTGGGCAAAAGTAAAATTGAGTAGAAGGTGAATTACGGTCATATGAAAAGGATGGTATACCAAGATGAGGAACAATCCCCAAATAAGTTGTCCATCTGATTCGACCACTTGAATAATGACAGCCAGTTCGTGTGAATAACAACATATACAGAAAGAAATAGCATGCTGAAATCGGTGCATAAAAACACAGAAACTTTATGTGAGACTATACCTGTAACCAGTGAAGGTTTAATAGACAATTCCCACTGAGAGTATTTGCGATTATTTTCTGACTTATTGGTCTTTGAAATAATTGCTGCAGTCAGAGTTTGTCCAATTCTGAAGTCTTTAAAGGGGTCTTCAACAACATTATCATCGCTTGCCTACCAAAACACATGCTCAAATTGTGATATTAAGTAACTAGAAACAGATCAAATCTAGAAGCGATGATCGCAAGGATGCCTGTATCATGTCAAAACCAAGCATCCAAAGATATTCACCTCCGTTATATGCACCCTCCCGTGGAAACTAGATCCAAATTTCAGTTTGAGCTCAAGAGGCTTTATTTCAGTAACCTGTAAACAAAACAGAAAATTATATAATAGTCTGCAAAACTGAAGGAACATTATAAGACCCGTCCACTGGAACATATGGATCTAAAGATAAATCGATATTTCTACCTCTGCCTGAACAAGAGTTCCCACATCATAGCTGGACTTCTTTTTCGCCCTCTTTGAACTGGAAGTCTCTGTAACCTCACTCATGGATTTAAGTAGCAGCAGCAACCTCCCAGCTGTTGCAGGATTTGGAAGAGCCATGACGGTGGCAATGACACTACAGAATTAATCATTCAACTTGTGAGGCCATACAAAAGAAGTATATTTAGTTCGATTAAGCTTTATTTTGGCTTTTCATTATTCTGCTTCTTTTCAGACAGTTAATCTTTCATAGTTTGATTCCATACGGCCCAACATTTATTTAATTTGCAGAGGAATTTTGTATGGAATAGCCATGCAGAAGAGTTAAAATAACATCTCGTGGAGTGATATCAAAGCTTAGCATTTGACCGATATTTTAGTTGCATTCAATTATGTTAAGATGCGGGTCCAATTGTATATTAGTAGCGAAATTAGACTAAATATGTAATTAGCTTAGTGACAAGGGTCGTAGTGTAATTGAGTCTCTGATGTACCTATATATTGATCACAATGAGAAATAAACCCTAATGTTTTTAGGTTATTCCAAACTGTTGACTATTATTTCACATGGTATCAGAGCATCAATCACAGCCTTAGTCTATGATCGATCGATCCCTCTGTTTCATCTGTGTTTTCTCCGACTGAAATCCTTCAAATCCCTCACCGATCAACCTTGCGCCATTCACCGGACACCTGCCGCCGGCCGCCAACCCTCGTCAGCCCAAACCCGCCAACCGTTGGATTTCGTCTGACCCTTGTCGGCCCTGATCAGACCTCGTCCACCCCTCGCCAGCCCTCATTGGCCCTTGCCAAAATCTCCAACGAAATCTCCTCAACCTCGCCAGATCTCTAGCAAACTCTCACGCGACTGTTTCTGCTTCGAAATCTTCTACGTTTGATCTACTGGGTCGAAATCTACTGGGCTTGTTCGTTTTAGGTCGTTCTAAGATCGTTTAGGTATTTGAGATTTGTTTTCTCTGTTTTTTATCCCTTTGAACTATGGCGGAAGATCCTAAATTTGTTGTCAGTGGTACAAGTGGTGTGAAGGATGAGTCGAGTCGTGTAGGGACTCTTGAAAACACCCTTTTGGATATTTGCCCTATTAAGTTGGATGGTACCAACTATTTGATATGGTCTTGCACGTTTACCTTGGTCATTCAAACTCGAGGGATGTCTGAGTTGATTGAGGGCCATGTTCCACTAGTGGCCCCTCCTGAACTAAAAAGATTTAAGTCTCAGAAATCCTTAGTCATGACTTGGTTGTTTAACTCTATGAGAGCTGATATTCGCCGTACATTCCTGCTTCTTGTGACTCCACATGAGGTTTGGACTACTGCATTCCGTACTTATTCTCAGCAGGGTAATGATGCACGGTGTTTTGAGTTGAGGAAGCGACTTCGTACATTGGATCAACATCATCGTTTTGTCACCGAGTATTATGTTGACTTGAGTTACGCATAACAAGAGTTTGATTATTATCAGGGATTTCAGGTCGTGTGTTGAAGATGCCGTCAAATGGCTAAAACAGTTGGAGAAAGAACGTTTATGACTTTTTGGCTGGCCTTGATATGGAATATGATCATATTAGAGTACAGGTATTGGGTCGTGTTCTATTTCCGTTATTAGGAGGGGCCTATGCCATTGTTCAGCACGAGAAAAGTAGGAAGGGTGCTATGTTACATACTCTACTCCGAATCGTTCTGCCCTAGTGGTCACTCCTCCACCGAGTGATAGATCTAGTGCTATCAGTGAATTTATTGATCGTGCATCTTTCTGGTGTGATTATTACGACAATACTAGACATACCAGGAATTTTTGTTCAAAGTTACATGGCCATCCTCCTCGTGGAAAAGGCAACGGACGTGGTGGTCATGGCCGTGGGTCTACGCGTTCCCTAACCCAAGCTCATATTTCAGAGTCTGCAGTACCTAACTTTGTCGATTCTGGGTTCAATACTGGGGTTCAATCAGTTTCTGATCAAGTTGATGGTCGGTCATTACTCTATTGGGGGTGAGACAAGTACCGTATGCAACAAGTAAGGAGTTAGGTTAAAGGACGTTGGTGATTTCAATTTTTAACAAGACATGGTTCAATAAAATAAATAGCTATGAGATTTGCTTGTGAGAGAGAGGTTTTGGTAAGCGGTGGTGGCTACATACAGTGGTAGCTGAGATGATTTAATGGTGGCAGAGGTGTCTTGCTCTTATGCTAGGATCATGAATACAACCTAACCTCAGTTCAAAGACAAGACAGGATCCAAATGAAACCTTCCACAATTGAGCTCTGAATCCTGTCCAGTCTTATTTCACTTAATTGGGGCTGATATCAATGCTGCTTCAGTTTAAGCATCTTATATTTTAGAAGCCAAGACTTATTTTAACATGTTTAAAATATCCAGAAGTGGGCTTAAAAGACATTGGGAATCGATTTTGTCCAAATATGCGTTATAGGGTCTCTATCCCTAGCCTTTAGTACGTTCACATTTGGACGTCGGTGAGGTAAGATAAGTTCCACTAGTACGTTCACATTTGGACGAGTCAAAACTTCAATGCTGCTATTTTGTCCTACCCTATAAGCTTCTGTCAAACCCTACATTCACCGAACATATTTGGTCCAAAAATTTCAGCAAGCTACCCTGTGAGAAAACAACTCCAACCCATTTTTACCAAAAAAAAATCATGCATCTCCAAAAACACAAATTCACAATCGTACGATTACCAAATGTCACCAAGTTTTCAACTATTGGACAAGGGGCCAAACTATTTTTTAATTCAAGTGCAGTCGAACAACATATGTTGAATTCAAAAGAAAGCTTATCATCACCGTTCATGCTCACCTTTGCCCATTAACATATTGTCTTGGAGGGAACTTTTGCGTGTTGTAGTCAGTCAGTGAGGCGTATCCAATATCAAAGTTACATTCTGGAATTGAAAGAACCTGCTTCAAATGCAACAAACGGGTCAAAAGAAAGTATCATCAGTTTATCACCCACAACAGATTGTCAGTCCAAAACAAACATCAAATACTTGCCAAGTAATTGTCTTTCACAATCTCCACTACTGCATTTACAGTTTGATGCACCTCCAGTTTTTTGTGTGCTTCCCTTCTGCGTTTCTGGAAAAAGAACACTAGCATAATTACAAAGGCAAGGCAGAGAAGGGCAGTGCAGATGATTTCATCATATGGGATGGGAATTATGCAGTCTATTTTACCAGAAGCAGTTTATTTTACTGATGTCTAGTTGTATTTAGGGGATTGTGAGGTGTCTTAAGACTACTAATAGCGTTTTGGGTATCTGGTAACTAGTTTTGCCAATAAAAGAAAAGAACTGTTGAGAGCTAGGCTCTTTGTATCCCTTATGGGAAATTTTCTCTCTCTAATCAATCCTTCCTTTGATTATTGCATAAGGGAATCTCAACAACAGAGCTAATTTAAGATGTCAAATATCACTCGTCATACAAACTTAAAAAAGTGAAATAACAATGAATGGTGATTCCCTGAGCCAGCAAACAAACAACAAATTGTACGTAATATGCTGCAAAGTACTAGTTGCAGTAGTTCTCCAGAAACCTCCACCTCATACAAAAGTATATGTACGGCGAAGAAAATATAATGATTGAGGAAGAGGAAGGACAAAAAGCAAGGGAACAGGCAGCAGATGGTATCTTAAAATAAATCAAGCCATCAAATTTAAGGCCAACCTTCTTGTTAGTTTCCACGCTAGATGTTTCTTCTTTCAACCTATCAACAAATGCTGGCTTCACAGACAAGTCCACAAGGCGTTCTATCTTGGCAACATCAAGAACGGCAGCTCGAATAGTGGAGCCAGTTTTCAAGCTAATTCCACCTACTGCACAAAACAAACAAAAAAAAAACTGTAGCATCTAAACAACACTTCTTGAGTGAGAATAGTATTCTACTGATTAGCACTTACACTGTTGGTGTGTCACAAAACCGAAAACATCATTATACTTTTCAAAGCTGACAACAACTCCAAAATCCTTCACATCATTAACTTGTCCTTCAACAACACTGCCAATACTAAATGCTTCAACCCAGTCTAACTCGGAATTTTTAGAGTTCAACACTTGCAGCTTAGCAATCTGGATCCAAAAGAACGATCAGTCCATAATTGTTATACTGAAGTGTGAAATTATCGCAACATCTGGCAGTGGGCATGAAAATACGTGTGCAAGACAATTACAGAGCACAAATACCATCTTTTTCTGTTGAAATAGAAGAACTCTCCCTTAATTCCTTATTAGAAAAAACATGGTTCCACCAAAACAGTTGAACTAGTTTCTTTAATAGTAAGTTCCAAGGAAACTGTGTTATACTTAACCACATGTTACTTCCACCAACTTAAGCTTTATGAAGCCATATGAGTACCTAAATCTTGATACCTAAATAAGTTTCTCAACAAAAAAGCCTAAACATTCTCGCATGATATCTTCTAGTTTTCTACTTCCATGAGCGAACAGAGAACTAGGAAACACGCTCTTTTCCTAAGTTTCAATTTAAAGGAGAAAAATGTTTTCCTAAGTTCCAATTTAAAGGAGCAAAATGGAAAACATATGCCTGTTCTCAACATTGATCTGTGACACTTACCTCGTCTTCCAAGAGAAAGAGTTCTTGGATAAAGGATGCATCTGTTGAACTGCATAATGATTGCTTCAAAGAGACTGTTACTCTGCCAGTCTCACCACTAACCTGGAAACAAACAAACAAAGATTCATACCTAAATTTCTTCTACACATAATAAGAAAATTGGCTCTCAAATATTTCACCTACATAACTACACATAATAAGAAAATTGACTCTCAAATATTTCACCTACATCCATTATGTAAGTGCGAACAGATTGTCCAATGTAGAAGACTTCAGAAAGATTAGCTCTGCGATCATCCGTGGCCTCCAAAAAGAAAGGGAAAAGAATAAATTACTAAATAAAATGGCAAAATGAAAAGGCAAAAAAGAAGGCAGTTGCTGTCATTAAAAAAACCATTACCTTGCTTCTGGGAACAAAACCAGTTAATCGGCCAATATACCGGACAAAGCAACCAGATTCAATCAGGTTACACACATGTCCCTGATTCAGACATCCAAAGAACTAGTGAAACTCTAAAAAAAAAAAAAATCTGATAAATTGCTCAGTGAAAACTATTACAGCTATGGAACTTGTTTTGTCGCACGTTGTAAGTTTCTGATTCCCACAGGCTTCTTCAATTTTTGAAAGATGAGTTATTCGAGGTGATTATCAAGTTACTGAATTACCTCTTCTTTTCTTTTTATCCCTTTTTCTAAGGGATATGAGAAGAATGCTTGATAATGAACATGGGAGGTCGGCAATTGTGAAGTATTGATTATGTCAAAGTGGAGGGAGGCATAACTGAGCAGAAAGGGAAGAAAATGTGAACAGATCTTGACAACATTTTTTGTAGCCTTCTCTGAAAACTTTTCAAGTTCTATTTTGGAAACCAATGAAATGGAAAATTGCATTCAAGTAGTGCACCAGAAAACCGCCTGAATCCTACAGAGATTAAAAATCACAGCAAAACTATAACTTGTGTACTTTCTTACATGGACTACTGTGTGAGGACGAATTTGAGAAACTTCCGTGGGAAGCTGTTGAGCAGAGTTAATAAGAGAATGCTTGGCAGTGAGAATTAAGTTGCTGCTCTCAATATCTACATCAACCAAGAAGATAGTTTTAAAACTACAATGCAACTCTTTGATACAAATACTTCTCTGCGTATAGCATATAAGCTGAAAATAAAGCGAAGGGGAAAAAAAGAAAATGATCACTGAAGAAACACGGCATAAATTTCAAAGTCCTCAGAAAGAAACAAAACTAAGCCCAAATAAAGTACCTCAAAATAAAACCTCAAAAACAATCAACAAAAGGAATGCCAAAGAGTAGCAAGAGAGTGCAACTCCAGCTCAACTATTCCGCTAATCTAATTCGCAGAACCCCCATTCCCTTCCCCGTGCTGGTCCCTATTCATCCTGGTATGTGGGAGGAAACAACAAAGAGGAAAAAGAATGGGACCAGGACCACAGCTCTAATGCCATAGAATGATGAAGTAAATACACTGTCAACTGTCTTCCCTGAGCTCTTACACAAGAAACCAATGGGCCAAATCCCATAAACTCACCAGATTAAAAAGGCCAAGATTTTGCAAGCCCATCAATCTTAAAATAATAAATCTGCTCTTAGCAGGATAGGACATATTGCAATTTAATTGGGACTAAAAGGACAAAGATCTTGTGTCCCAAGGAAACTAACTTTAGACATGAGCATGTTGTAGCACAAATCCAGAAACAGACGCAGTTTTGGGCCTTTAATCAGGTAGGAAACACACAGTTTGAAGCTATGAACAATATATACATCATACTTGCTGACAGTTTCCCTCTTAAGGGAGGAAAGAACCAAAAAGGCAAGGTCTTAAAAGCTTCTAACAGTAGAAAGCTAAAGAAAAGAAAACTGCAATCTGAAGTGAACAAAGAAAAAACAATAAGTAGAAGATGCTAGGAAGTAATGTTAAACTACCTTTTCCTTATGCATCATACCTAGGGTAGCAATAGCATCAGAGACTCCTAAATAGTAGCTGGAAAATTTCTCTAGAACTTCTCTCAACTGAACTGAACACATAAGTATTCTACATAGACCCCTAGTAATCCCAAATTTAGTTGAATTTGAACTCCATGTTCTAGGGCCTCGTGTGGATTGCATCACAGCTATCACATATTGCACTAAAAAAAATGGAGAAAAAGAAAGATAACAAGCTTCACCTGGGGAAAATTTTTAGAGAGAAGATAGAGTTACTACTCTTTGGAAAATATACTTTCAACCATCTCAAATAAGAAAAGGCAACGACTAGGACGACAATCGTAAACTTCAGAAGAGGCAGATAACTGCATGAGGGTCCATTTCCAAGATGACCTGACTCAACAACTCTCCAGTAGCAGCAAAGTTCCCCAAGGATGGCTTCTACCTGAACATTTTTTTATCTTGTTTTGGTTTTTCACCATCTCAGAATACTACCGATAAACATACTTGAACAACACATTAACTTAATCTCCTACAAATCAAGAAATCTCATCCACTGTTCTACGATTCTTTGAAGTACAAGGTGACAAGTACATTTTCTGACGGGTATAAACTTATTCAAATTATTTTTCAACAACATAAAACACATCCATGTCATGAAAATAACATGAAAGGGATCCTAAACACAATGCTAGACTTTGAAAATTCTATAGACACTGTTATTTGGAAAAGGATTGAAACTCCATATTTACTAATAGATGCACTATTTGATCTATGACATCTTAAAAGCTAAAATTTCACTTGGACTACAAACAAACGTTTGTAGATAAATCAGTCTTTCCAGAAGCAATTTCAGGATGACTGGACCTCATGAGTGTAATTACGATATCATAAATGGTTTCACAAGTAAGCGACAACTCACTAAAAGTACAAATCTGAGTACACAAACTGAAAACAAGCTCTTATAAAACAAAATCAAAAAAAGAACAATTTACAAGACAACAGATGTGTGCATGCATTTTTTTAAAAGAAAGAAAGTGTGAGTACCAAGAACTAAAAGCTGATCAAACACATATCCTGCCTTCAAGACTGATTTCATCAAAGCCGCAAACCCTGTGTAGGAATGCCCCAAAGTCAGAAAACATCGAAAGAAAGCAGCAATGGCCAACCATTCTCCTTGATGACAATGAAAAAGTGTACCTTGGTGATCTGCCAAATGTTCCGGAGATATTGTACCCTTGGTATTACCTTGTCCACGAACATGTACTACTATAGCATGAGGGGTGACTCGCTCAACAACTCCAGCAACAATACTTCCCAACTTCACCATATCATCTTCATTAACCCTGTCAGTAGCACATTTAAGTTTCTATTAGTGCACACATGTTTCCATCACACAAATATTGCACTTGCAGAAAACATTGCGCTACTGTCATCATTGTTTTTGTTTTCACTTTTTTAAGAGTTTTATAAGTGAAAATTATAGGAAGCTTGAAGATATTTTCAAATCAGTTTTGACTCTTAGAATATCATAGGCTGTTTCCACGAATTCTTCAAGAGCAGTTTCCCAAAGCACTTCTAGGTAATGAAGTGTCTGTCATTTACTTTTATGGTTTTCCGAACATAAAATAACATTTAAGATGAATCCAAAAAATGTTCAAGTTTTTTACCCATGAAAAAGAAAGAGAGGAGCTTCATTGCCCTCCATGCCACTCTACTTTTGACGCATTTCATCTTCCAATTTGGAAACAATTTTCCATTGATGATATCATAGTGTATGTAGCACTAACATAGACACACGACACAACAATCCAACACACAAATTTTCAAAAATTGGATGACACCGC
This sequence comes from Arbutus unedo, assembly GCA_014822125.1. Classification (NCBI taxonomy): domain Eukaryota; kingdom Viridiplantae; phylum Streptophyta; class Magnoliopsida; order Ericales; family Ericaceae; genus Arbutus; species Arbutus unedo. The sequence goes on along the minus strand of JABCMJ010014371.1, from coordinate 1,969 downwards.
ACACAGCACAGATTTAACTAAACATAGTAATGTATTATATGATATAGATAGCAAGTAAAAATAAGGCTCTAATTATGATTGAAACTCCATACGTGCCTTTATTCATGTTGACACTAAACAGTTCCAACAAAAAGCATGTCATAATATATATTTAATCACGTATGATCAACCAGCATCGAAGAAGACTTTCCAAAGTTTTGATTGGAGCCTACCACTTCTTTTGACAACTCGCAATGTGTTCCCCGAGTGTCCACGCGAAAAAAGTAGAAGAAAAAACAGGACACCTTTAATTTTGAGTGTCAAACACGTGTTTAGATAGTGTCAATATCTCAAAAGTGTCCCACATACCTCTGGCAAAGAGTGGTTCATATATCTCAATAATCAAATACATCAATTAGAAACCATGCCCCAGATAGGTACAACATAGATAAGTTAATAAAGATTACCTTGCAGGTGTTACAGTGAAACTAAGGTTGATTCGCCGTGAAGCAGGAACAGAAGTTGTAACTCTGCATTTGACAACTTCTTCAACATGATATACAGAAACTGGATTGCAACCTGGTTCTAATCCGAGCTCAGATCTGGGTCCAAAAGAAGGAAATCAGTTATACTTCAGTAATGCAGTCATAGAGTGAAAAAAAACAAAGTGCCCACCAATAATACTATTTATCACCGATTAGATAATAGTTATTAGAAAATTCAAACATTCTGGCAAAGATATGTTGAATGTGCACAACGTAATCGCGCTGATAGACACAGAACTCAATAACATTTTCCATCTTGAGTCGAAATGACACCTCTTTCCTTGAATATAGACTTACGAATGTCTCACAGTAAAGGCCGAGTCTGGGAAACAAATTCCTACATTACGTAAGCACGAGATTGATGCATCAAAATTAAGCATAGGCATCTGGAGTTCAATCAAAATGGCCCTTGAGCTAACTTGGTAAAAATATAGAGCTTTTAAGTGTATTTGCAGCCTAACAATAGGTTGAAGGTTTGAGAGCAAAAATTAGCCATCTTAGGATTTGTAACGAGGGGCTCATGGATCAACCAAACCTGGACTTATCCCTCAATGCGCACATTGGTTGCTCGCCAAAGTTCCAAAGCATGAGCCCAGAACTGAGTGAACCAAGGCTCACTGAGAGGTACTATATCTGGGTACTCCAGAGCCCTTCCTGAGACAGGCCTGTGCCATGGTTAATGTTCTAGAAGTCGTTAGGCGCTAGTCAGGCCAAAGATAGGGTGCCTAGCACATAGGCCGATTAGTAGGGAACTAGAGATTAGTCAGTTTTTCAGTGTTCAAAATTCAAAACCAAATGAAATTAAGAAATTAATACATGAAATCACGAATAGTCAAACACTATAGACTATTATTTTACACTTTAAAGGCTGTTATTTTACACTTTAAAGGCTGTAATTTTAAAATAATTCTATTTTACCCGAATTTTTTAAGAACATTTCCATTAGCCCCAAATTTTTTAAACAAATTGGTTGACTAGTCCTACAAGGACTACACCAGCTAATCCTAAAAAACGACTAGTCCCTGACTAGTCCAAGTAGTCCCGACTAGGCCGACTAATCCTTGAGTAGGCCAACTAGTCCTCGACTAATTTCCAACTAATCCTAAAAAATGCATAGACCTAAAGTCGAGGCAGCACACTGCCGCCGAGGCTGATTTTTAGAACACTGGCCATAGTCATCTCTCCCACATCTCAATCATATTCTAGAGAACCACTGTCTTTAGTGCACTCAGAAAAAATATGCCATGCCCCCGCTTGACATATTGGCTTCGCCAAACAAAAGTTGTAAAAGTTATACAATTGGGTTTAACCTATTTTTCTTTACTTTAGACAAGGCGCGCCTACAAAAAAAAACGTGTCTTATTCAACGCTCTGCGCCTCGGACTTGTTGAGGCGCATATTCGACGTCAACCACAACCTCTCTCTCTCTCTCTCTCTCTCTCTCT
>JABCMJ010014370.1:0-12670 GCA_014822125.1 Arbutus unedo | reverse complement strand
TTCTGCTTTTAACTTCTTTGAAGCAAATTGTTTTTTATCTCCACCAAATATTAATACCTTTTAAATGACACTTTCAGAGAATCATTCGAGCAATCTAATTTCTATGACCAGTTGTCTCACTTATTGATAAAAATCTAAACATTACTCTAGACTCCAATTTTACACCAGCAATGACGCGATAGCGATAGCAACACGTAGTGACTACCTACAGCTAAAATGCACTACAACTTGATGCAGATTTGGTCTCCAAACCACTTCCATGAGAGGAAACATGGTTTTGAGATTCTATACATCTAGACATTGGTGTCTTTTTATGTTCTTAGATGTGTTGTGTTATCTTGTTATTTGTTGGATTTGCTTAGTGCGTAATAGTTTTTCTATTGATATTAGTGCAGTTTCTGTTGGGATTTTTCTACACAATAATCACAAAATACTTCATCTCCCTTCGTGTAGGTACTGATGAACGAATATCGCTCCTAAATACAACCTAGAATCTCATAAGATGTCTCCACATTTAAAGAAAAATAGTAACAACAATATATTTCACTTTTAGGCATGCTAGAAAATCCTTTAAGCGTAAATACTTCACAAATAAAAATCAACCCTTTAAGTCAACTACTAGACCACCCTCGCTCAATGACACTAAGAATCTAGATAAATTTTGGATTTGATACTAAAACTAACACGCCTCATCCCAGGATGGCACCCACGAGTCTATCCAAACACGACGCATAACACCCGCATTGACAAGATCAGTCCACAGTTCACACAAACAAAAATTAAAAGTTAAAATAGTTCAATGTATATATAACTCCAAAAAGAAGTCCTGCAATGTATCGTGGAAGTCTGATAAATAAATAAATAAATAAATAAGAGTTTACAGTTCAGGTACAGGGCCTGAGGATAGACTCCCATGGTCAAGACAAAACTACTACTATCTACACAAAATCATGCCCCAACCGGTGTCACTCGAGCGAGGTACGACCACCCGACAAACTTGTGGTGAACACTGACTCCAAACCTGCAAAACTAAAACCCAAGATGAATTCCAAGAGTGTATGTGAGACATAAATGCAATCCACAGGAGAATAGCACTAATTACAAAATATAATTAGTGAAATTGATTACTCATCATTAAGTCCAAGATCGGATTTGGAGATTTGTAGTGCACTTTCCTGTAGTGTACATGTAATGCGGGTAAAATGACATAATTTTGTTTGTTTTGTCCTCAAAATTACATCGCTTTGATCGCCATGTATTTTGATAACAATTCACATGAAAAGATAAAACGATGTAGTTTTGAGTACAAAGCGGACAAAACTATGTCGTTTTGTTTGCACTACATGCTCACTATAAGAAAGTGCACTACAGTCTCCTTGAATTCCAAGAGATCAGCTCTAAGCCGCATACATCAGCAATTATGCCATCGACTCAAGGCCACTATGTCGGCGCGTCCGCCACGTATCGACACGTTTGTCCAACTCCGGCTCGAAAACTCCTTTTTCAACACTTAATAATCCACTCTAAAACGATTTGTATCTATAAATCAACACTCAACTCAATCTTCAAAAAAAAAAAAAAAAAAGACACGACTATGATACATCATCTGTCAATCTTCAATTTGAAGATGAGTATTGATAAGTGTTTGATAGAATAACTCAATACTTGGTTTAAAATTTGGAATCAAAATTTTGAACAAAGATAACATAAACTGATCAATTGTTTAAAAATACCCCATTGAGCTTATTTTTGTAGACAAATTTAAAAAGTCAAATTTTATAAATATAATGGCTCAGATCATCAATGTAAAATTCATTGTGAACTCAGACTTACTTTTTGGATTAGTGAACAAAATGACACTCCATCAATTTGTCTCTTGAATTCTGTCATCTGAGGGCTTGTCACAACCTTATACCAAAAAGAAAACAAAACCAGAATAATACTACAAGTTAAATGTGCATTCTAATCCAACAAAATAAACAGAGCTGGGGTACAATCAATGACGGGGTGACATGTTTTCCCTCATCTGTCAATCATTAATTTGAAGATGAGTATTGATAAGTGTTTGATAGAATAATTCAATACTTTGTTTAAAATTTGGGATCAAAATTTTGAACAAAGACAACTATAAACCGATCAATCACTTAAAAATATCCAATTTAACTTATTTTTCGTAGACAAATTTAAAAAGTCAAGTTTTATATATGGAACGACTTTGACCATCTATGCAAAATTCAATATGAACTCAAATTTACTTTTTGTATCTTGTCCAAAATGACGCTCCGTCAATTTATCTCTCCGATTTTGTCGTCCAAAGGCTTGCCATTACCTTATGATAAAAAGAAAATGAAACCAAAATAATACCACAAGTTAAATCTGACAGAGATGAGGTACAATCAATGCAAGGCGACATACCTTCCCTCGTATGTCAATCTTCAATTTGCTCGCTTCTACCAAGGGCATAAAAAAGCTTGCCTCACTTTTGCCACTAGACAGCTATCCCCATATAACTAGGTATTTCCAAACCCGAGTTTGTATCCAGCCTCAGAAAACGGTACATCACAAGAAAATTACAACTTAACCCCAAGGGTTTGTCCGAATAGTAAAGCGAATGAGTTGTAAACTCAGACATCTTACGATTGAAACTTAACAACTTAATATTTAGGACAATTAGGGGGTTTGCCCAGTCTTTTCCACCCAAGACACGAGGACTAGTAATTTAAGTGAGAACTCGCCCAAATTACACAACTTTTTTGCAATACAGAAGATGCCTTTTATACACCACTCCAATCAGCAGAGGGAAAGCATGTACTAAAACTAGCATTTGGACAATTTTCTTTTCTTTCTCAAAATGGAGGGTTCAGGGATATAGCAGTGCGTATTTGGGCTACAGAATTGCAGCGAGTCAAAACCGCGTCAGCCCCCTTAGCAGACAAAATCGATGTCGTTTTGCCCATGGAAAACACCTTGCTTCACACACTCGATCATTTTCTCTATATCAGCATAAGAATACAGAAATCAGAAGAAGAAGAAAATTCTAAAGTTATGTGAGAGACCAAAGAGGGGTTTTATGAAACAGATGGTGATGTGTGACAAAGGTTATCAGATTTCTTAAACATTTGTTGTATTATTGAGTTCATTGGATTTTGTAATAAATCGGTTGAAAGTCGCCTTGTGAGAGGATGGATTATTAGTTCACTAGGAGTTCTTTGTCGGTCATTCAACATCTTCATCAGAAAACTGCTCCCATCTCTTTCCATCGTCCACCTCCAATCCCTCAATTTGGAATTCAAGATTTTTACTTTGGACAGAAATTGTAAGAAGTTTGCAAATCTTAAGCCAGTGACACTAGAGTTTCAGAATGAAAGCATACATCAGAACTGGGTTTCACTTTTAACTGAACAAGACACTTTTTTTTTTGGCTACGAGGAAACCGCTTGAAATTGAGCTAAATCGATGCCAATTTGACTCCCTGCAAATTCCGCAGCTCGCCCCCAATCCCCACGCGCTCTCTGCACACTGCAGTATCCCCCAATCAGAAGAATGGATGTTTCTATGCAACTGAATACTTTGCACGAAACAAGACCTCTGAATACCGTATATCAGATTGATTTGAGGTTGCTTCCCCGTGGTCACAACTCACAAGCAATAGCAAATCTATCAAATCTAAAATGTATCTCAGTCCTCACTCGTACATTTGGGTCTAAACATGTCCCAATAGCATCAGTTATCGTTTTACATGAACAGAGAAATAAAGGAAAAAAGGCTAGCTACAAAACATTGTCTTTGTGCCATATATTACCACTGAAATGAACAAACCACATTGCCAAACCAAATAGTGCCGTGCCAATGGGAGGAATATCATCAGTAACCATTTCAACAACTTCAACATACAAAATCCAAGTTCTCCCACCCATCACTCTTGGATGAATAGGCAAAATAAGATCCCTTCACAGAAATTGTTCACAACAGAGTTACCCACGATGCCACTTGCTTTTCTAACTCGGAATACAATACATGATGTTAAAGAGTCACAATGTTAGTCGGTCAATTTTCTAATCAGTCTGAATGCCAAAGATCAAAATGAACAGCACTTCATCTTCAAGAATGGAAGCAGTATCAAATGGGTTTTTTATCCATCCAATCAGTGTTTTTTTATCATGGTGAACATCTCTCTTCCACTACTAGTATCATATTAACTTGACCACGACCTCCCAATGTTAGTGAGAGATGAGAACCCAACAGTGCAGTTCGATACTTCATCACTTCCATCTGAAGCACAAATAATCAAAACCCACAACCAATATTGTTTGGCAGATCTTAAGCCTTACATCTACTAAACTCAAACCAAATTTCATAATGATTGAAGAGTAAACTATCATGTGTGTGCTTCCCAAGATATTCAAGCCCTAAATTTTTCAATCTCTTTGTACACTCATCCCCTCCTAAGCGTGAACAGAATTTTATATTATGCGACACAAAGAGTCGCCCTTCGTAAGGTTTCAATTTGTTCACTAAGCTCTCCAGTCCGGCCCAAACAAGCTTATCAGGCATATGCAGGAATACAGCACTAGCATATATTAGATCATACATTCCAGGCCCAAACTTACTGAAGTCCATGTCTTCACCCTTCATGATCAAAGGGCGCTTATGCAACAAACCTTGGGATGGAAGCTCGTACCTAAATGCAGCCATTAAAGAAAGTTCGTCTCTCTCTAGACAGTGGAAGTGCCCTGGATTCAGGTACCGGATGAAATGCACGCCTACTCGAAGGGTGCCACATCCAATCTCAAGAACGCGCGCATCCAGAGGAAGGTGGACAGAATCTGCAAGGAATTCAAACACATCTCGTCCTCCAGCCCAGGGCTCCCCATAGTTGCTGTGATGCTCCTCTACAAGGAGCTCACCAGGGCAAGGTAAAGCCGTGTGGTTGCTTGATTCCTCTTGTTCATAATGGGATATTCCCTTGAATCTGAAAATTTTGGAGATCTAATCACATTTCTGAATGAATTACTCAAACACCAAAATAAGACAAGCAAACTTTAAAACTGAACAAGGGACACACCATGACACAAAAGGGGTATAGATATGTTTGAAAATAGACATGTATCTATGCAAGTGCAGGAGATGCATTGATATTGAAGTAAATAAAATAGCGACACACAGAACATGCAAATAGGTGTGCACACGCCAGATCACACACGTGCTATGTCTAAGAAATAAAAGGTACGCACCCCAATACCTTAAGGGCCTGTTTGTTTGAGGGATAAGGAGGATGGGATAAAGATATAAAATCTTGGGACCCACAAATGAGGTGCTTGTTTTGTTTATCAGACTTACAATTAAATTTTCCGAAATATATTATAGCCAGGAAGGAGGAGGATATACAATACCAAGGGTGGTGGTATTACAAATCCCCTCCCTAGGGACAAGACAAATATGACAATATTACCTCCTAAAGAAAACCTACAGTGGGTAAACACCAGGTTCCATTAGGGTGCATTTTTTAATTACATATAGGATTTTAGTGTGCATTTTTTCATTTCTTTCAAGTACAATAGGTAGGTTTTGCATTGTGTTTTTTTTCAAAAAAAACATTGTATGTAATGCTAACTTTTATAGTTGATCTATTATTTTACTTCGTAAGATTGGACAGTGGGTAAAACATTAGTTTTCCTTCGTAAAAATATTATCTGTAATCCAATTCGTTTGCTTAACTGAGAAATTAAACTTATTCATTCTAAACCATTTCAGCAAGGCTTGTGAAAGATTGCAGTTTTAATTAGAATTCACAGACGAAAATAAGAGAAAGCTCAATTTAATTTTAACCCAATTTAATTATAATTTTTTTTTTTGTAATCAACCAATATTTTTAGTTATTCTTGTATTTTTACTTTGTAAAACTAAACGGTGATTTAATAAAATAGGACAATCTTGTCATGTAATGGTTGCTATAAGGGCAAAGTGAACAATTAAGCTTCAAGTCTCACCATATGAAAGTCTATATCCTAGGATATCCATTCGAATTCATTTATATCCAGCCCTATATCTCCTGGATATCATATCCACATAATCACACAGAATTTTATATCCCACCATTTATGTCCGAACAAACAAACAGGCTCTAATAGTTAATGAGACTTGGTGAAAAATGTTAAGAAGAGGAGTAAAATAAGAAAAATCTTAGTTACAAGAATTCATGGTCATGACTTATGTCATTAACATTGTGCACTTTTTATGATACTTTGTAGTGTTAGGTAGGAAACATTGTGGTGTAGCTATGAACCACCACATTGGGGGCATATGCTCTGCACTTTTTAGGAGTGTACTTGAAAATTCAAAACCTGAACGGACCTATTACCAATGTACACCAACATATTACATAGTACCCACCCTTTCCTACCCAAAAGACAGAGACATGCAAGCAGATTCTCAAAGGACTTGAATAGTAATCTTATCAACATACAAATGTTCTATGGTAAGAAAACGAGGTTCACAAACGTACTGCAGAATCAACAATTGAGTAAGAGGCTGAATTTGAGTATAGATTAAACTAATTAACAACTTCCCTGGAATATATTCAAGCCTTAGAACTAAACAGCATAAATCGAGAGAGAGAGAGAGAGAGAGAGAGAGAATAAACTGATTATGCTTTTGGACTTTTTAATCCAATCTCTAAAAGTAAACAAGATAGATTGAACTCAACTTTTGCAAACCACAGAGTGTCGGCACAAGTTCAACATAATAACAAACCAAACAGACAAAGAACAGCACGTTATATGAAAACTAAGAAAACTGGTTCACAATTCCAATGTAGTTTTCCAAGCTATTAGGTTGACTCTTTAACCTCAAGTAGGAATGAATCAGAAGTAAAGGTTGCTATAGGGGCCACGGCCCCTCCCAAAGTCACCATATGCCCATTACAGAATCCGTATACACATGAATTCCTATAGGCTGGCCCATTCTACTTGAACTAATTTTCCCTGGAGTCTTTTCTAACCGATCAAGGAATTATTTTGTTCCTTGCCTAATGCGAACTTTTTTCTAGGACTGAATAAAACCTTGAATGTTGAAAATATTGCTGTTCATGTTACAGCCCCTCAAATGGTAATCTTGTTCCGCCCTGCTGGTAGAGACTGGAACCTACATACTTATATCAACAACACATGCATACAGATATTATACTACAGAGAGTGAGAGTGAGAGTGAGATGTGTTACGAACCGAACGAGATCTTGGAGCTGTTGAGCGCGTGTACGGGGGTTGATCCCCTTTCGGAGAATATTATCCTGCATATGGAGCCCGTTTGCCTCGATCTGATCCTTCACCCATTTTACGTCCTCCGAAGAAGGCGAGATCCGCTCTCCGAATCTCACATAGGCTTCTCCCCCAACGGGAGTGGAGGTGGGAACCGGGCAAGAACAAGTGGAAGGAGAAGAAAGAGAAGAGAGCAGGAAGAAGAGGAAGATCGCAGCCGCAGATGCCAATAACACCAAAACCGGCACGGTCACCACCACCCCCTTCGCCGCCGCAGACGATGACGATAAAGCCATGCCGGGGAAACTAAATAGAGAGTTTTTGCCGACTACAGATTCATTTTAAAAGCTTTATTACGAGACGGTGGGTGCGATGGGGTCAGACCAGATTTTATCACCGAAAAGAAAAAATGCTCCCAACTTTCCAAGGCTCCCTTGATAAACTTCACCGCCCTTTTGAATTTGTAAGATCATTGAATTACGATGAGATTTGTAATATAAAAATTATTAAAATTAGTATTATATGTTTTGTTTATATTTGAGATAAAATTAATAATACATTATTAATGTTTATTTATAAAATAAGAGGATAAAATTAAAATACATATTTTTTAATTTTATCATTGATTGTTTATTTATGGGTGAATTACAATGACTTTTGTTTACAAAAAGTATAATGTTATTCTTAATATTTCTAAAATTACTTTGAACCTCCGTTATTTTAGATTTTTTTGATAAAATAAACTATAATATAATTTTTATTACGTTCGAAATAACCTATGATGATTTTTTTATATTTTTCTAAAGTCAAAATTTAAGCAGAATTTTAAAATCTATCCAAATTTTAACTTTCGAAAAATTACAAAAATTTAACATAGGCTATTTTCGACGTGATAAGAATTACGTTACAATTTGTTTTTTCAATAAAATTCTCAAACTTGAAATTTTAATAGCGTATCTAATGATGTTTGACAGATTATAAGAGAGTATAATTCACCGTTTATTTATTCTCTTGGTCATTCTAAAAGAAATTAAAAATGAAATCTATGGTCAACAAAATAAAAATTAAGCAATATTTTTTATTTATTTATCTAATTTAAATTTATATAACCATAAAATCTTTTATAATGTATAAGAAAATTCAACATTTGTCATAATCAATCAATTCCAAATTGGCATTAGCAAGAGAAATCTCAAGCTATGAAATATCGATGTTTATTGGTATTGACAAGGAAAATTTGACAAGAGAAATTCCGAATTGACATTAAGAATTTCAAAATATACATAAGTGTCTTAATTAAAGAGACAACATATTTGCTTATGCAAATTACACAATATTAGTTCCTGAGTTTTAGTAAACAAAAAGTGATCGTTCCAATTTTAACTCACAAAGTTTAGTTGTTACTATCACTAAAAGAAAAAGTACCATACAACATATTGGACTAAGAGTGACATAGCGGCACCGAGAGTGAACCACGCAAAGTTATGGCTACGTCGTGACTGTCCCACCGCATATTCATGCATAGCAAGGTCGGTTTTTTTTTTTGCACTTTGTTCAACAGACAATAAAAATGGGACTTCAGTGTCAACCGCCGCATCAGGCCTTCCAATCAACCTTTTGGAAGTATAGTCGAAAAGAAATTCAATGTTTGCCTCCTCCAAAGTCCCAAATTTCTTAAAGATTGCCCGCGGATATCCAGAAACTTGTTAGCTGCAAACTGTCCAAGAGTTGTAAACCCCTGGAGTACGTCCAACGTACACAACGTAATAGAATTTCTTGACTGTCATTCCTAGGTGTAGAAACTTAACCTGCCCTCAAATAAAATTTAGTATATACGAAACAACATAAAACATAAGCACATGGTTAGATAATAATAAATAAACAAATAAATAAATATCCTTCAAAAGAAGATAAAGTAATTATATTTTTCGAGAAGGTCTATGCATTTTATCCTTTATTTTAAAAGCTACTATTATGAAACATTTCTCATTATCTACACTTATTTTTACATACTTCTCAAACTTGAAGCTTTCAATCAGTCATTTGAATTTCTATCACTTTGGATCTTTTTGTTTTATTAAGGATTCTAGGGTTTCCGCGTTAGGATTAATGTTTCTTTCTTCAAGCATTTGTTTGACAAAGGTTTCTCTTTTATCACAATCTATATTGTGATAATATTCAGCAAAACTTAGCTCATGGCAAAGATCAACAAAAGGCATCCGCTATTTAGAAATAATTCCTATAGGTTGGTATAGCATGGCATTGATTAGGGCACCGTCTTTAGGAATTAACAGCATCAAAAAGCCAAAGCCCCCTATTTAGGATTAATGACCAAAGTCAAATATGCAATTTCACAAACCAGTAGTAACAAATGGCCATAAAGTGCAGAACTTGCTGTAGCCCAAATTGGCAGTGTTACTGCCAGTTTTGCTGCAACAACTGCAGCCTATATCCATTCAAAGAAGCAACCCAAATGGGCAGTGTTAGTGCCCAATTTTGCTGCAACAGATGGGTAATGTATGCAGCAACAGGTGCAGCCCAAGAACTGCAAATAACCACAAGTGCAGAAATAGATGACGAAAACAAGTGCAGATCAGCAGACATGCCAAAGATTGCAATATAAACTCTTTAACTAACCATACTAAATCAAAAAATCATATTATTTCCCCACTTCAAGTTCATTCTTGCCGGTGTTTAAAATTGGTTTACAAATCCAACTTGTGGTTCAAAACCCAAAAGTCAGTCCTTGCGCTTCAACTTGCACAGTAGTTAATTGTACAAAAAAATTACTAATAACAAACTCGAATTATTCTTCTTTTCAGATTTGCTTGCTAAGAACTTCATAATCATGTGTCTAACCAACTACGAGCTCAATTTACATGTTTGCCTCCACGTGAAATTCAAGCCAGCACAAATCTAAACTATACAGATGAGGTATTGTATAATCATTATACACTTGCCATGTCAAAAAAGTAGAACACAAGCAGCCATTGCAGCAAACATGGCTTGCAGTTTGAACTGCAGCCACAACTGCAGTTAAACATAAGCAGCCATTGTTGCAATTTGAACTGCATTAGTGTAAAGCAGACACTCAAACATGGCTTGTAATTTCCAGCCACCATTCTATTAGCAATGGTAGAATAGGAAACACCACTCCGACTCATAAAAGCTCACCAAATGAACAAAAACATATAGCCATGGGAGATGCCGCAGCTTATATGGAGAGTGCACAAACAACATGCATGAGCAACAAATACAACAAACAGAAACATAGCTAAGTCCTTCCAAGCATAGCCATCTAGTAAATATTATCTATGTCCCTTCCAAGCATAGCTATCAACTGCCATTCAGTAAGGCCAATGTAAACCTCAAAAAATCCAATGTAAATATACTATTAAACGCAACAGGTCATGAACATAAGAACAACAACAAGTGGCAACAGACTACAACATCATGCAACAGCAGCTCACAGACTACATCAGACAATAGCAGACATACAAAAACTGCATTACACTACAGCATTTCATGTCTCCAAAACTCCGAGTTAACAAGCTGCATAAACACAGCAGGTCATGAACATAAGAACAACCACAGGTTACAGCAGACTATAGCAGACGTACAAAAACTTGAGGTGCATGACACTCAATATTTCCTGTCACAGCTATATCCAGTCACGGCTTACATTTAACCATTGGCAATAATGTATCATTTGTTTCAAAACAGGTTATATGTCCAAAAAATGCTTCAGCTTAAGTTGCTAAATATAATTAACCATCTAGTTTACGTTTGTTTCACATGTTAAAGTTGCAAAACAGGTTACATGTACAAAATCAACCACATTGGCTTAAGTGTTGCACATGTGACGTAATTAACATTTGGCGATAAGTTACAAAACACCATTGAGGAATACATCAACTTTGCATGAAGTTTTACATAAAAATATAGACCCTTAGTAACACAGGTCTTAGATAATCCCATCTAAGAGTAGCCCAGTCCACTCAAGCTTGTCCTCTTCAGGTAGACTGAAGAACAAATCAACGCGTTTAGGATTGTTGACTATCATGGTCGCAGCCCTCAACCGTTGTCCGAATTCAAGTGGCAAAGCCCGAAGAGCATCATTCACCTCCTTCCTAGCATTGGACATGTCATGAGTATGGCATATCCCCTTCGCCATCTCAGTCATCCTGATATTTGTGTTTTCGAAAAGGGTCCAAAAAGTTCCAATCATCTCCGATAGTCCTTTTAGGATTTCATCACTGGGTCGTGGTCTTTTTTTTCCAGTTATCTTAGTGGCAGGTGGTGCAGCGGATTGTGGAGTACCGTGAGACATAGTGAAATCCATGTCATGACCCAATGAGAAGTCAAATACAGGAGAGTAATACCCTTGATCTGGTGTCTCCTCTATATTCATTACTGCAGTAGATTCAGTTGGAGCCTCAGCATGGTCTCCATTAGCTCTATCTTTGCCAAACAAGTTGAGCCAGTCATCGTAGTAAGGAAAAGGCTTATTTCTCATTCCCTTTGCATCGGAGACACGCTGTAAGTTGTTACAACAAATTTACATTGCAGCACAGAATAAGCACACGTCATTGATAAGTACTAACATGTTTGAATGGGATAAGTTTAAAACATCGTACCCTAACATAATTGTCCCATACGTCATCGCTATCTACTAGGACCATCTTTTCCATATCATCCCATTCGAACCCACTCGTTCGAAGCATGTCTTGCAGGAGGTTATACTGTTTCTGCCAGGCTTTGATCTTCGATTCAATGTGAGGGTGCCCTCTCAAATCAGTACCTGGGAAATTTAGTATTATCTTCTTTTCACACTCCCCATAGAAGCCCCATTTGAATTGCCCACAGTCTAGTTTCCATGCAGCGTTTTCAGTGACCAATTCTTTCATTAAGTTCATCAAGAATTCCTCCTCACGCTTGTTCCAAAAGCACCTTGTGGCTTTCACACCAGATACTTTCTTAGACATACCTACGTAGTTAAATATTAGCAATAGAACATGCATGCATAAACGGAAAATAGTCCATTATCATTTTCAAATGCGATCCACTCATCGTACATTTTAGACACAATAATGCCCGATGGATAAAATCATTAATATAGTCAAATTCAATAACTGAAAGTCTGAAATGGAATAAGAAACTTGTAGAATGTTATTACAAATGGATAAAATGACTTTAAAGGGGCCTAACTACATCAATGCCCATCTACATCAATGCACATCTACCTATTGGCCTGTCACTCATTATACATTTGTGTGGCTAATGCGATCCTCCATTCGCTCTATTGGTCTGTTGTTTCTACGACGTCAATGAATTCCTCCCCCACCTCATTTGGTTCCGCGTTTAACTGTTGTTGGATATGTTGTTCTAACGGATCATTTGGCATTTCACGTCTG
>JABCMJ010014364.1:0-11642 GCA_014822125.1 Arbutus unedo | reverse complement strand
GTTGACTGACATAACTCGAGGTTTAGGGTGTCAAAGTACTAGTTTTGGCTTGGTTTACTTGACTAATTAATAGTGGAGGGACATATAATTGCGTAGGATAATAATCCTATTGGACTGATAGCTAAGGTTTTAATAATACCATAATTCCCAAAGGTAATGTATATCGTACGTTTCTCGGTTACAGTACCCAGCGGATAGTTAGTCCTAACTGCAAATTTTCAAACGGCGTCGAATATGTAGTTCTCCTTGGATAGGTAGTCTAATCTGATGCTTTAATCCGGACAAACAAACAAGAAATTATAACAGTTCTTCTAGTTGTTGAGTACCAGAGGACAGCTTATTTGTTGAGAACATATGACCTCGTTAGTTTATTGAGTGATAATGCTACAAACAGATAACATTATCTATTCAGTGAAGCAGAGAGCAACAAAGCAGATAACTTGTAGGGCAGAACAACACTGGCTTATCAGTTTTACAGAGATACTTTACTAACAGATAACATTATCTGTTTGTAACCGATAACTATCTGGCGCATATATTAAGGAAAAGATAAGCTTAGTTGTTGGGAACATATGACCTTGTTCGTTTCTCAAGAGATGACGCTACAAACAGATAACATTATCTATTCAGTGAAACACAGAGCAACAGAGAAGATAATTCGTAGGTGAGAACACCAGCTTATCAGTTTCACAGAGATACTTTACTACAGATAACATTATCTGGTTGTTGCTAAGAATGCCTTACCTGCCCAGCCACAATCTCTGTCTGGAATTTCCTAGCAGTGGCAATAGATGCTGTAAAAATTGAAGCTCCATTACTGTATCTGCCCAATGAGATCAGGTTAAATGAAAAAGAATAACTCAACGCTTCAAGAGGTTAAAAATTTATTAAGAGGCTCAAGAGTAGATAAAAATTGGGACTTACTTGTTTCTATTAACTATGTTTAAGGCATCATCCAAGCTATCAACCTGAAGGTAAGAAAGGGAAGAAGAAATTATGTAATTGAATTTCATAATAAGCAAGCACCTGATTGAAGAGAGAACTTAAAGAAAGATAAACCAACCTCCATGCAAAGAAGCACTGGGCCGAGAAATTGCTCCTGCGTAAAGGAAGATCACGTGTTGTCAAGGCTCAAGTCGGTCCTTCCACTGGATGTCACAAAAATCCAAGGTCCATTTTTGGAAACAGAAAATAAAATACCTTGTAACACTCCATGTCTTCTCTGATGTCAGATAATATTGTGGGACCAACAAAGTTGCCCAGTTCGTATCTTGGAACCTATTTGGCATCCTGAAATTCATTACTTGAAGTAGACTACTTAACAATTCACTGACAGAAGCCCAAACAGAACAAGCTACTTAAAATTGTCAAAATAAATCACCACACCACACAATAGCAAATATATGTTGAGGTCATAATGCAAGTCTAAAAGTTTGGACCAGAATCAAGATTGCCATGGATGCTTAGTTTATGATTACTGAGTGATAGCTGATTTGTGCGTTTTCATGGATGCTTAGTTTATGATTACTGAGTGATAGCTGGTTTGTGCGTTTTCTTCAACATAATTTGACAGAAACAATGTTTTTTTATTGTGATGGATTTGTAAGATAACATCTATAAATTATAGGGTAATTTACATAAAATCCCCTTCATTTATCACTTGATTTCATTTAACCCTCTTCATCTTCTAATTGTCTCAATGCACACCCTGATCTTTCCAAATATAACGATCGACCCTTTTGGATTGATGCACATGACTACTTATCATATTCTCTTCTATCTGCGTCAATCCAAAAGCGGTCGATCGCTACATTTGGAAAGATCAGGGTGTGCACTAGGACAATTAAAAGATGAAGGTGGTTAAGTAAAATCAAGGGATAGATGAAGGAGGTTTTATGTAAATTACCCTAAATTATATGCTTTTACCATACAACATCTCCTCGACGTGTCCTAGTCCTATTTCGTATAAGATGTTTCTGCGTGTCCCGGTCGTGTTTGTGTCCCATGTCCATAACATGCTTCTTGGGACTTCCACAAGCAGTCAGGTTGAGTATAACTAGTATGCGCAAGATTTCTGAGCCTCAGCATTCAAGGATTGATAGGATCAATTGGCTTGTTGTAAGTGAAGGGGCAAAGACTTTCAGAATACTGTGAGAAAAGTTGCTTGGGCTGCCATGGTCTAACACATCTAGCAGTTGAGGAAAAGCCGAACTCTTTGAGGTCTTCATATAACTCAGAACCTTCTTCCCGATCAGATTAAACGTGATGCAAAGACTAAGGCCTCTCAATTTAGATCTATTCAGGTTTCAAGTCTTTGGGTGGATTCCTTCACAACTATCAATGACAATGATAAAGGATGAAAGATGCAAGAATATACCACAATGTTTCTTCCATCAAGTGCTAGGGTGGCACCGCTATCAATACCACTTTGAATCAATCTGCACATATGCTCCTTTGCCTGTGAATACAGCACAAAACCTAAGAGATCTAAATACCTAATCATCTATTCAAAGTTGATAAAGCCTATATATGAAACAATTGAAACTATGTATCGACCTGTTTACTAATCATCGGACCAAGATCTGCATCTGATTCGGTTCCAGCATTTACTTTAAGTGATTTAGCACGCTCTACTAGTTTATCTTCCCTGAAAAGGAAAAATAGCTCTAGTTAATTCTGAACCCTCTCATTTCCAGCATGAAACTTGAACTTATGTACTCTTTATGATCCTTATAAGGGTTTTTTCTATTTATAAGACAGGATACTTCCAACATCATTTCCATAAGGTCGCATCTCTAACACTCAAAACTGGATTGTCAACATTCGACAACCAAAGACTTTAACAACGAAGCAATTTTTCTGACGCTCCTCAGTCCTCACGCCTAGTTGCACATAACAGTATGCACTCTACAAAGCTTTATGGCAGAGTCTAGCCTCAATTATATAGCCTATAGAAAAATGAAACATCAGCCATTTATAAAAAAATTATGACATTCAAGCACATGCTTGAAGTTTCTGCATAACTCTTCATGGAATATGTTTGGGCCTTCCGTTTGATTCATTCATAAAAAGCCACATGTATTATCCATAACATGAAAAATTACATGAAGAGAATATTGAAAGCAAAAAGGTCATGTCCTGAACCCTAACTCAAGGGGAATAGTACTCTCTCTCTCTCTCTCTCTCATGCACATACTACTTTTAGTCTTCACATCTGCATGCACAAGTACATGGAAGATAAACAAGTTGCTATTATTCTGAAACTTGTCAAACATTAGTGCCAACTACCCATATAATGCAAACTTTTCTTCTACGACGACAAGTCTTAACTTTGCACTTTTATTTCAGGGGATGTAAAACAAGATCTTCCATCATAAAGAAATCAAGATTGTTCAGGTTGTCCAAAAAAAGTTTACATTCAAACTTCACACTTCAATGTTCATGCTCACAAAAAAAAAAAAACCGGCATGAAATGCTACATACAAAATTAGCATAAAATAGTTGGCTGTACAAAAGGTGAGATGGAGAGCTGAAAATGCCATCCAGCTAAAAAAAAAGTATAGAATAGGAGAAAAAACCTCAGCTTGAGAAATTATCTTGTTGACTCCTAGACATAATACATGTCCATAACATATGTATAGAGAGGAAAAATTGAACTAAATACAGTGAACACGAAAAAGATACCATGAGTAAGTGTGCATGTGGGGGAGTGGGGGCATAATACCATGAATTTGAGTCTCCGACAAAAATGACACTGTTGATTGCCATGCACCTCTGTCCTGCAGCACCAAATCCAGCAGCAAATAATGAATTCAAGGTAGTGTCCATGTTTGCATCAGGCATGACAATTGCAGAACTTTTGGCTCCCGAATTGGACTGAAGAGAACAGCCAACAACCGAATCATGACCACTTCACATGTTGTGGTATGGAAGCTAATTTTTTTTTGCTCATAAGCCATAAGATAACTGAATGTCGAGCAAGATGACCGGCTCCTACCTGAACACGTTTCCCATTAGCTGACACTCTAGAGTATATATACTTGCTGGCCTTGAAACAAAAAAGGAAAAAAATGAGGAGATTATTGACATTACAATAAATCCCCGACTTAGACAAAAACTTCAGATTTTTATAGGTAAGTTCAAGAGACTCAAACTTGAGCCCCCAGAAGAAACTAAAAAGGCCAGATGGACTCACGCACAATGAGAACCACACACCAATAATTATAAGGTAAAAGATTCACCATCAATCAATACAAAAAAGGAGGTCTGTTCATCATTTAACATAAAAAAATTAAAGCCAACAGGAATGCTAGAACTTAGTCTCACTGCAACAATTTAGAGTAGTTAAACCAAAATAGACCCTACCACATGAACAGTACTACAGCAAATGGTCACTGAGCTTGAGGTGTCTCTATTGAGATATGAGATGAACTAAAATGCCATACAGAACTTTGCTTATCAACCGGGACACAGCACTGAACTGTCCATCATTTATCTATTTCCCATATGATTATGCACCTGCTGTGGTGATGGTTATAACTCATCAAGGTGAAAGGTTTCAAGTATTACAGGGTGAACACTTAAAAAGACCACAGATTTGCACCACGTGGAATGGAAAACACTCGAAGATGCCAGCCAATCCCCATGATTAAGTCTCTAGATAGCTGTAACAACGACCAGTTCTTGACTTCCATCCCCGTCAAGCGTTGTTCATTTATTGGTGGCAGAAGGCAACATCCTATTATCTAGCCACTTAAACAAACAGTTTCTTCGACAGGGGGTTCAAATGTTGGAAAGGTTGAAATAACTAAATAGGGAATATTATGACGATCACCATATATGCTCTCGTATTAAATGGAGGATAGGATGGTTGCTGGCATTGGAATTTCCTTTATCAAGACAGTGCTCACTTTCCTCCATTCTGGATAAGTTTCAAACTCTTCATGAATTAAGTAGCATTCTGCTCTTCATCCCTATTTCTCCAGCAACTCATCTCATAAACCCATACCTCTTCATCTACTCAACATCCTGCACTGGTAACTGCTTTAGTTTTTTCAACTCAGCACTTTGCTTTAATTTCCAATTCGTTAAAACAGCTGTGGTACCACCATTTCCTCCATAACCAACAATCCCTGTTGCTGTCTCCATCGTGCACAACTCCTAAATTGTCACAAGCGCTTCAGCTTGTGTGCCACTAGTATTACATCCTTTCATGGAGGCCTTCTAAAGCAACTAAATAAGAGGTGAAAACTACGGGGAAAAACCTTACTTTGTCTGAATCAGCAAATGATATAGCTTTGATATCGTCCTCGTCACAGATGGCATCCATGATCTCCTGTAAAAATTTGAAGAAGAAAACAAATGCAAAATAAGACATCAACATATACTGATACAAGTTTGATTTCTGACCAAGCAATATGCAAAAAATTCAGATGAAATCACCACAGATTGCTCATAGAACAGATGCCATTTATCACACAGCAGCAGCCCCCCCCAAATGACAAATTCAGTTACAATACCACTGACGTGCTTCATCTCCATCTTCCCTCCAAGAGAAAAGGGTGGAAACATTTCAACTAGGTTCGCCTTTTTTTTTTGTTTTTTTGTTACATGTTCGAATATCACTTCAAAAGGCATGCGTTGTACGCAATACGACAATGTTCAAGGGGTTGGCAGTTTTACAGCACATCACAGGGTTGAGGCAGTAGAGGTCTAGACTGTTGATAAGGAATGTAATATTTGTCATATTGGTGTTGTACACGCATAAGGATGTCAAGTCAGCGTGTAATTCGCTCATTCAATATCCAAGTAATGGGAGTTGGGAGTAAGAACTATCATCATCAGGGATTAAGTAAATAAAAGGGTTGGATAGTTGGAAAAGAGTGCACTAACTAATGTGTAACTACCATTATTCTATGCACATTGCACATGCAAATGCATACCCTTTTGCATTCTTTAGTGTACCTGATGATTATTAGGATCCCTCACATAACATCGCAATACACTCCGTGGATAGTTGGATAAGCTCACATTGACAGGCCTTCCAAGTTGCAGCATGCCATGGTGACTTCATTTAGTTTGCGGGAAGCTGATAATGCATGTACCGAGGTACATATTGTCTTGCACCTACCATTAAAGTGGGTAGAGAGCTGGTTTCCAATCATTTTGAGCTCTTATGGGACCTTTAGGCTTCTTTAAGAAATAAAGTATCGCATATCAAACCTTGAGTTTAGTTTCTATAGTCAAGGGAGCGTACTTAGTGAGATATTGCTCATCACAAGAAACTCAGAACTTACGTTAGTGCCATGAACAATGTTCAAGACTCCATTGGGCAAACCAGCCTCCAATGCTAGCTCTGCAAGTATAATAGAAGGTCCTGAACAACAAAGAAATAAAAAATCTCATGAGTGCACCATAATAAACCAAAAAGGTAATAAACATACATACACACTTCAAAAGATACTAGCGTCCGTGGCACACGTGATGCGTGTGCAAATACAAGACACATGTAAATACGGTTGATAATTTTTGTAGTTGTCACACAGGATTGTTTTTTGGAACAGTTTTTTTATTAACAGTTTTTTTGAACAGTTTTAGAGAGCAGTTCTTTTTCACAGTTTTTTTTGGAACATTTTTATCCCTATGTTATTAGGATGGAAGAAAGTTTTTAAGTGTTGTTTTGGAAAGTGAAAATGTGACGGAGCTTCATTTTGAAGTTCACACCAATAAATGATAGCCCCTTTCTATTAGTATAGATAGATTAGTATAGATGTAGATCACAAGGAAAATGCATAACTACCTAACCAGCATCTGAGTATAATGAGGAGGATTGCAAGCAGATCAAAGGATAAAGACTTTTCAACGCAATAAACAAAAAAGTTCACAGAACCTTTCAGGAGATAGCTATCATTGATATTTGATCTTATCCTTTTTCCTATTTGGTTCCAGACACTGAAACTATGTGGGAACAAAATGACCATTCCTATTGTTCTATCCCTTCGAGCTACTTAACGCCATAACATGATGGAATATGGCTTTTCCAATGAGATAGGCATTCCCACCTTCTTTTGACTTGCCAAAGAGGAGAATAGGAATGTGAACCTAGAACATTAATTCCATTCCAGCATTCTCACATAATAAATGTCAATAGTAGTAGTATACACGAATATCAGAATGATTTGGTGGACAAGTAAAACCATCACAGTATCATAAAGGCCCCTGATCCGTGCAGTTGGGGTCACCCCACAAAGCTCAGTGTTAGAACTTGTGGCTCATGTGGAGAGGTTCCGAGGAGTTCTAGACAAAGGCCAGATGCCGAGCGAAGCGGAGCGGAGTCTTCGAAGAAGTTGGCATGTCAGGTCAGTCACAAGTCTCAAGACACTCATCAGATACTCCTTTGCCAATTTATCCCTCAGCATATAGACCATTCAATAAAAGAATGGTGCATTAGATGCTGTGAGTGCTTGATGATGTATGGATTCAAGGCATTTTCTGAAATGAGGTATGCTTTATTTCATTAGTTTCATGGATTCTTTTAAGTCATGAAATATATGTTCTGTTCATTTTAAATAACTGCATTTTCTAACTCTTTTAGTAAAATATGTCTTCGGCGTGTCGTGTCTAGTATTTTTTAAACCTTCTGCCCGCATCCTTTTCATGTCCCGTGCCTGTGCTACTTAGAGAAAAAGAAAAAAAGGAAAAAGGGGGGAAACTATCCATTACGGAACATAAAATGATAGATTAGATTCTAGATCTCTGAAATGGAGTCAAACCGAACACCAAAAACTTGACAAATCTCGTGAACACTAATTGACAAAGCAAAATTTCTGGAGCGGAGCTAATAAGACGAGCAGAGCCATGAAATAACAATTAAGACCCCTCAATAAATTTAAAATTAGCGGTGATAAAAAACTCTCAGTAATAAGACTTGACGTTAATACTTTCATGCTAAAAAGCTTCACACAACCTTGCATACTCTTGTACCTTAAATGTCATTCAAAGGAAGATGAATGCATACGTTGTCCAAGTTTAAAATCATGTCGAAAACATCAAATCATTTCAACAGAAAATAAAAAAATAAGACTAAACCAGCACGGGTCCAAACATCATAATAGGTGGGAATGCTCCAAGAATTCGTGAACAACAAGAATAGCAAGAAAACAATAACCTGGATCTTTCTCAGAAGGCTTTAGAATAAAGGTATTACCACATGCAACAGCAAAGGAGAACATCTGCAAAAAAGAGATAAAACATGGAATCAATTTTGTTTTGACAAGTAATGGTGATGAAGTCTACTAAGCATCCTAAAATACCCAAGATCCATCTTTTTATGAAACCAAGCAATAAAGAACAAACAAAACCAAACACGGATTGCTCATAAATAGGTCTCATTTCTCCATAGAAGTTAGAACAGATTTTGTTAAATCTATTCGTGCCTCAAGTACAAACACAACAGTATTCAGTTGTTTCAGTCTCCAAACAGCCCATGGAGAAAAAATAATAAAGAAATAAAAAGAACTGAAAAAAGAAAAACATACAGGCTTACCCATAATGGAATCATTGCTGGAAAGTTGAAAGAACAAATACCGGCACAAACACCAAGTGGCTCTCTTATGCTGTACGTATCAATTCCATCTGGTATATTTGAGGCAAACTCCCCCATTTGCAGATCTGCCATTCCACAAGCATGCTCCAACACCTCTACAAGATGAAGGAAAAATTTCAAAGAACTCAACCATAACCAAACAAGATAAAAGACCACAAGATTTCCTTGAAGACAGAAAATGATAAAGACGCCAACCTAACCCACGCAGCACTTCATTATATGCATCCTTCAATGTTTTACCCTGCTCAATGGTAATGTTCAACGCAAGCTTGTCCTGCAATATGACCGCAATTACAATAAAGGAACACGGCAAGTTTGACACGATGTAGATCGCTGACATCCCAATGCACTTACAATGTCTCTTCGGACAAGTTCTTGAAGCTTGAACATGATACGTTGGCGGGTGGTAACGGGCGTGTTTCGCCATGAAGGAAAAGCCCTTTTTGCTGCAAATATTGCAGCTCTAAATTCTTCAGTGGTGGTAAAAGGAACTTGAGAGACAACTTGCTGTGTTGCCTAGTGATGATCAAAGATTATTGATTCCGCCAATTATTAACTTGATCCTAAGAAAGAAAGAAAGAAAGCAAAAAAAAGTTCATGGACATTTTCTGTACTTACAGGGTTTATTACGTCAATGGAGGCTGACGATTGAGAATCGACAAATCTACCACCAATGAGATTGGGGACCCTCTGGTAGATGTAATATCCAATGAGTTCGAGTGTACTTTTACTTCCAGAGATACCGCTAACATGGAGAAGGGGGAGTAAAGAAGCAAAAAACATAATAGACTTTCTACTTCTTGTACAGACGTAAATTTCCCTCACTGCTTAAGAAAAGGCATTGATCTGAGTTCTTCTAAGTCACATGAACGCTTACCGGAGGGTAGCGCTGCCTCCAAGATGGCTCACTAGTTGTTGGCAGATACAAGTTTCCCACAGCAGAAGTCTGAGGTCTCAATGTCTTGAATCTATTCGCTGAAACACAAAAATGAAATTCTTTATTGAGAAAACAAGGAAGTCTTAAAGAAATTACAAAATTATGACGGGCACACTAGGTGCACTAAAGCAAAGTACAGAAAGGACATCTTATCAAGCTTTTTACAAAACTAATACTCTTGAAGCAAAACTATAAATATCCACATACTTCTACGACCTTTAGCTGAACCATTACAATTCTATTTAGCTCAGTGCACTTAAAATAAGTATTATCCTACTTGTAATTAAGGCAAAGAAATGACCAAGTGACTTGCGCTACATTCTCTCGATAAAGATACTCATATTCCGTTCTTGCCGAAATTATCAAACCCTTTAATGGAAGAGGCAGATCATACACCCTCTTTCTTATGGAGAAAGAGTGCTGATTTATGAACCCAATCCTGTAATCAAATTTTGAAGTAATGCAAATTGCAAACCTCTGCTAACTATCTCCTAGATTAAGCAAATGCAAGCTCAAGCAATTTTTTGTTAATTATTTTAATCGACTAAGGTTCCTTGTGGGTGAACTAAAACTTTGGTCTACAAGATTCTCAGCTTGGTGTTTGTAATGGATATGCTAAAGCCAGCCCACAAAAGATGCATTTTCTATCTGTATTCCTATTATTTCTTTTGTTTTTAAACAAACAACATGTCCCTTCCTCGCAAGCTTATTAAGTAGGTTGGGTATAGCTTTAGATGTCCCATTCATAACATTTACCTTTGTCGCCAGACTTCACTCTTTCAGGCAAAGGTATTGTAGCTGATCTCATGCAACATAAGGAGCTCTAAACCAACGAACAACAGACGTAAGAAAGTAAGAGCAGCCAAAGAATCATCAAATGTATTACTGAAGTAGACTCAGGACCCATCTTTATTAATGAAGTTGTTAATTCCTGACTTCCACCATCAACTCCTAGACGGTGGTCAACAATATTTTCTACTTAAAGTCTTTGAAGACACACTACTCTCATTTACATTCTATGGACTACGTTAGCAAACCAAATTTGGCGCATACAAAACATTGAAAAATAGATAAGTTGGTTACGCAGGTGAGGATGTAGTGATGTAGTCACTGTATGCATGGCTGATGCAGAGAGAAAGACATATAGACAGGTGGAGACTGTCAAATTGTAAGTTGGTAGAGGGGGGCTTGACCTGGGACATTTCCTTGTCGCAGCTTAGCCTTGATATTGTAAACATGTTTTGGCGTCGATAAAAGCTCGGGATTGCTTTGTCTCAGTCTCTTGAGAATTTGACGTGGTTTTAAACCAGCTTCTGTCATCTCTTTAACTAGAAGCACTTCTGTCTCTGTGAAACGACGAGCAGCAGGGTGCTCCGAAATGTCCCTTAAAGGTTCATGGTTGTGTGAACCATTCTTAATGCTGAGCACCCACAAGCTGTCATCTTTTTTACCAACACACTCAAATGGACAATTTGTAAGCCGAGAACATGTTTTTCTTTTGCGAATATGTTCCCCAGATGCTTCATCGATAGGTTTTCGCCTATTACGGTACACACCTCCTCTGTCACACCCAAGAATTACCACTCTTTCCTTCTTAGACTGCTTTATAGTCACAACATATCCTTGGGATATGGCAAACTCCCCAACATGTTGGATAAGTTCTTCTCGATCTATAAAACTTCCAGGCGGAGGAGGAAGCATCTGTGGGGTTTCAGGTATCCCTGCATAATCTTGGATATCCATCACCAATAATTTAAGGAAAAACCTACATTAAAGATGGAAACTACACAACAGGAAGTTAGTCGGACATCTTGATCTTCCAAATTCTGGTACAGAAAAAGCCAAATATACAATCATAAAGAACATATGCCACTGGTCGGTCACCATTCAGTCATATCTTATTCCAAAAAATTCTGCTGGATCGACTGTCCAGTTCTTTAATTTCACATATCTTTACTTGTCAATTTTACTATTTGTCCATGAAAAAAAGAAAAGAGAGATGAAAAGAGTCTCAAACACCAAAAAATGCATGTAAACATATTTGAGGCATTAGGGACCAGGCTAAAATTTTGTAACTCTGATGCATAACTGCTACCATGG
>JABCMJ010014363.1:0-27975 GCA_014822125.1 Arbutus unedo | reverse complement strand
ATATATATATATATATAACATAAAATTAAAACTTAAACTAAAATGAACGCAGTGCTAATACAATTTTTTTTTCTTTCGCTCAATTGCATATGTATGAATTATATAAATAGAAGATCTATGTTAAATTAAAAATGAAGCTGGTTTTTCTTACATTTTTTTTGTCATTTCTATGATTTCAATTTGAGATTATATTCTATTGTTAAATTACTTTTTATTTCGTTACGTTGTTGTCAGTTTAGTTATAGTTGATAATTTTTTTTTAATGATAATGTAATATGTAATGTGTTATTTGTGAATTTAATTTGTTGCCAAAATATGAATAGTAGTTCATTTTCCAAATATGAATAGGAATTCATTTTTAAAAAAAAATACATTCAGATCAAATCGGAGCGGATTCAGATCGGATTCGAAAAAATTGCGGATATTCATTTGGTTTGGGTATTAACCGATATTCGATGGATACAGTTATGGTTCACCAATTTGAATAACTAACGGATATCAAATCGGTTATAATTATTAGTTAGTGTTTGAATATCGGATATGAATATCCTAATATTCGATTTGATTCATTGTCATTCCTACTTAGAAGACCTAATGGTCGGTCCATGCCTTTGTGAGCTCCTCCGGAGCTTACACTTGTTCATTTTTTAACTTAGTTAACCACCGCCTAATAGGCGGTAAATAATATACATAAAAAGACAAACAAACAATAAAATAAATACACATTGTACAGATATCTATACATATTTACGAATATTAATACACAGTTTGTGAATATCGATACATTTTTTTACACATTATCCGCAGGTTAATAGGCGATGGTTAACATTTTAAACAAAGTTATTAGCACATTACGTTTTATATCATGCCTGTGTGACATTCATTAATTTGAACACATATCAAAATTCATGGAACCCACTTTTATATTTTGTTTTATAATAATATGTCACGTAGGCATAATTTACACTTTGATGTGTTAGTAGACTTATCTTAACATTTTCCTTTAACTTAAGGCCTTGTTTATTAGAGATTTGAGGGCCAGCCGTTGATAATGCACAATTGGCCACGCGTTAAAATTGATAATGCACAATTGGCCACGCGTTAAAATGATGTTATTTTCACAAATAAAATATTGTTCAAAAATTATTTGGTTAGTGCTAAACTATTCGAGTAGTATTTTGGGCGCTAAAATGATGTCGTTTTGAAATGCAGCATGCCCTGATGTGTATAATGCATAGCAGGACCCCCTAGTCTGTTTATTAAAGGTCAGATGAAGAGTATAAAATTTGGATACCGAATATGGCAATCCAACTATCATATTCAAGGTTTATTAGCGGTTTTAGATCTCAGATATGATATTCGGAATCTAAATTTTATACGCATAAAGGGAATAAAATTTGAACACTTCTCTCCCTATTAATATATTATTAGTTACAAGAATGTCATTATTGATCATGATAATATTGTTCACATATTCATATCTATCTTATCTCTTTTTTTCAAAAAATACTCAAACAAACTTTGTACAACTTATTGAAACCACTATAATAATTCTCCCATTTTACTATATGCATCTCTTACTATATTTACCCTATCACTTTTATAATTTTTATTGCTAACAAACGGACTGCAAGAACATTAATCACGATAAAAATTATGTTGATCTAGTTTAACATATTTTTGAAACACATAATTATTTAAAAAAAATGAGTTATAGTCCAAATTTTATTTAATTAAGGAGGATAAATTTGGACACACCTCTCTCTATCCATATCTTATTCTTCTTTCATATCCGCTTTTATTTTCTTCCTCAAAAAATACACAAATAAATCTTTTATAACAAATCTCCTTTGTATTATATCCACTTTGTTTTTATATCCACCTTTTTTTTTTTCTTAATTTTAACGTTGATTCAACAACCAGCTATTAGCAAACAAAAAGTGATAATGGATGGTAGTAGGAATATAAACACATCACTTTTCTATATCACTTAATATTACGTTATTTTGTGTTGAGTAAGATCAAAATATATTTTGAGCGATATGAATTAAAAACAAATATGATTTTTTTCAATATAAAATAACTTAGTTTTGAATGATGTATAAAAATAATATACAAAAGTGATATATTTCTAACATTTTTGGTAGTAGGAATGTGAATTCCATGCACGTGTGGCATGTGATTTGTTGGTCCAGCTGCCAAATACTTTCCGTTACCAATACCCTAAGACAGGTGGTGGCCCACTCCAATTACAAGTTGCCTTTTTAGGTTTGCATTGGAGTTGGAATGCATTAACAGGTAATTCATACCATCACTGCAACAAAATGCACTATTGGTGATTAAATTTGCCAACACAACTTGTTTGTCATCGGTAAAGGTCAAACTTTTAGCAATAAAAAGTTCTAAGTATTTATAAATTATTCAAATAACAAATGTTTTTAGAGACGAAGATCATACACTTGTCGGCAATACTGTAGAGAGAAAAACCTTAGCCACCTTAATTCCTACTTTTGGCAACTTGTTGGATATTTGTAATAGCGAAATCCTCTTTACCTAACGAGAAGGTTAGAGCTTATAGTGTGTAGTTTTAATAGTGAGCATTAACAAATATTAAGTTGTTTGTATGTGGAGTCCTTACTTGAAACAAAATGTTTTAGTTCTTTTGTTTTCATTACATAATAAACATACAAAATAAATTGTTATGCCGTGCTTGTTATAGGTTATAGATATAGTTTAATGCTATCATTCTGAATATAATTATTTGAGTTTGTCATATTCGGAGTTTTTTTTATCTTTTTTTGAAGGAGGATAAAAATATCTTCTCCCTTCTCCCACTCATACCTTAACTCCCTTCTATTTATAGAAATGTCATTATTAATGTAGCGGGTCGGACCTCTATGGTATTGGGTCACGGAATATATGAGTCCTCGGCCCAACCTGCTCCAACAATGGGCCGAATCAAGAGATCATTGAAGGTTTGACCTTCACTTGTCATTGACTAGGCTGTGTGTCGCGCCGAACACATGGTAGTCCGCACACCTATGGTATAGTGGCATTGGGAGCCTCCTAGTAAGGACAGACGCTCGGCCTCTCCATGGGAGACATAGTGCTTGGTGTTAGTCGAACAGGACATGATGCCTGACGTGGGCACTTATCCATAAGATCGTTCATTTATTGGAATTAACTTAAGCATCAGAGTGTCCTCAGGATACCTTCGGCCGGCTGACACTAACGGGTTCCTTCTTTTGCATCTCAGGCAAAGAGAAATTCACACCACATAATCCAAATGAAAGATTCACTGAGTTCTAGGTTCCATAATTTGGCGACCACAATGAGAGCTCTTCAGTGATCTTCTATCACCCATACTTTCTACATTCCTTTGCCAACCATCGATGGTGACAAAAACCAGTGCCAAAAGCAAAGAAACAGATTAACAATTTCTCAAATTGTTGGATTGTATCGGTGGGTGGGGGTGCGTGTGTGTGGGAAGAGGGAGGGGGGGGGGGGGGGGGGTCCAAAGATCCAACCGGCCCAGAAGTCCAAAGATCCAATCCGCTCGCTCTTTGAACCACGCTTGGACCTGCACACTTAGTCCTATGTTGAATGTTTTGAGGCTTGATTGGATGAAAATGAAGCTCAAGGTTGGGGGGTCAAAACCCAACAAATGGGTGATGCATCCCACTTGGGCAACACCGAATGCCTCTCCTAAAAGAAGACAATGTGACATGCCACAAAGAATTCCTATAAAGAAAGGCTAGGTGACCACTGCGACGTTGAACACTAGGATACAGATCAGGGTAAACTCTAAGAGAAGCGCAACCCTGTTCTGAAGTGAGTGTCGAGGCAAGGCGCATTGAGATGTTGAAAAATCTTTTTCAGTGAGTTCAAAAGTTAGTGATTCAACTGTTGAGATCCATCATCTATCAGATCGCTCTGTCACGACCCGTCTCGTAAAAGTTAAGGCACGTGATCGGCCATGAGTGAAACTCGTAATGCTCTAAAAAATAGACCAGTTTAGTTATTTTCTATCAACATATCTGATATCAGAGTGCGCAAAATAAAATTTACTTTCAGAGTTCAGTGCATAAAATAAAGTGCAATAATATGACCCTTATGGGCTTACAAATCATGACGACGGCCAAAAATCTTGACCGGTCAACAAATAACATTACAACTAATGTCATGCTATATCAAAATGTGTTAAGTCTAGGGTTCATAAAGGATAACTTCAGTTCTAATACAATTTTGTAGAATTTCAAGCATGATTAGCACCATTAATTAAACCTGTTACATCAACAACTTCATTAACACTAGGCTAGTGTGAGTCTAGATATAACAAGTCTACTAACTTTCTATATTAACATAACCCGCATTCTTGAAATTCATTATAATCAAATGATAACATTATATGATATGCGAATCCAGCTTTTAAGTTTGCGCTGTAACCATGCATAAATATCGAATGGTAATATTATGTGACGTATGAATCCAGCTTTTAGGCTTACGCTGTAACCATGTATGGTAACATTGTATGATCTACGGCAACATCAGTAAATTAGGGAGTGACCCCAAATATATAGTTGGCGTGATATCACCCGTTGGATTACCTGGCTAATAATCCCTATCCTTATTACTTCACCTCATCGCTAGAATCTTCATCTGCCTCCTAGCGGACAGGGCGTCAAATTAGATCTCATAACCATGCTATAATATTTTCATGTTTCCATGATATCATGATTTTTTTAAAGTCTTAATCTATCATACTTAGTTTATCATCAATACAATGCTTACTCACTTAACGACATAGATTTATACATAGAAACAACAAATCATTCATTTCCAATGTATAGTGCAAGTAAGCAAGTCATATGCAAGACTCACCTGAAGTTAGCCCGTACTTCCTTTATATTAACTCGGCCCGATGATCTCCAATTCCCGAATTTATCATAAAATAAAAAGTACTCATTTCCAATGATTCTTAGAAGTATAGACTAATTTAGTGACTCGAATCGCATAATCGTTCAGACTCCTTGATTTGTAAGGGCACAAAGCATAATTCGGCTTCTAGGATAAAGTGGTTATTCTACTCAATTTAACAAGTGGCCTCGAGAGCTTTCTCGGGATTCGGATTAATTTTATTATGTAATCCTTAGTCCCATTTGTATATTCTAGGGCTCGGGTGACCCATGTTTGATCGGTTTGGTCACCGGTTACTTAAACCGTAAAAGGGTATTTTCGTAATTTTGCTATCGGCCGTCCAAAAATGTAACCGAGGCCGGATCCACATTATTTTCAGTCTTTATTCACATACAAAGTCTAATTCCATGGTCGGTTCGTTCGTGTGGTGATTTTAATGTCAATAGGCTAGATAGCGTTTTGGTAATTATACTCTCCGGTCTCCGAAATTCGGAACCGAGGCTTGGCCCGCACATTATTTAACTCTAATTTTATTATAGCACAGTCAATTTCGCGATTTGACTAACAGATGTGGCGATTTTAGTGGGTACATGAGTTGAGTTTTTAGAGAGAGAAAATCCAAAAATGAGACTGTTTTTCGTGGCGTATTGGGGGTCGTTTTTTGTGAGCTATGTAGGTTTCAAGAATGATCTAATGCATCTAGGTTCAAGATTTGATGTTTGTCTACAACTTTCGTCTTTTAAGAAACAAATTTTGACCGTTGAACATCAAGATCCAAGGGCCCGAAGTTGACAAAAAAATCTGGGGAAATCTGGAAAACAGTGTAAATCAAGGCCCCGAGTCATTTTCGTAGCATGATTTTAATGAGTTCAAAACATTATAGAGCTAATCCATTTTATCTATGTTTAAGATAAAGTATTTATGTACAACTTTCGTATTTTGCAACATATAATTTGAGCACCAAAACATCAAGATCTAAGTCTCCGAAGTTGACCAAAAATCTGCAAAAATCTGGAAAAAGAAACAGTTTTCTCAAGTTTGTGATTGACTTTCGTAATACGATTTCTATGGGTTCCAATGGTCCAAGGGTCGATCCAATCCGTCTATTTCGAAGACTAAGTGTCCAACTATGATTTCAAGCAATAAAATCTAGATTAAACCATTTAAAACATCAAGATCTAACAACTCAAACTTACACAAAAATATACGTTTATACCTCTTTTCTTGCCGGAAAACTTGGTGGCCGAAAATGGTGACTCGGGCTGCGAATATGGCGATCTAGAAGGGACTCTGGCGTGTCCTAATGGAGATGGTGATGTAGAGGTGGTGATGGTGTAGTGGTAGGAAGTGGTAATGAAGAAAAATAGTGAGAAGGTGTAGTAGAAGAAGTAGTAAGATGTATTGATTTTTTGGTGTAGGAGAGAGAGAGAGAGAGAGAGAGAGAGAGAGAGAGAGGCTATGGGAGAGCATGGGAAAAGTGGAAAGAAAATGATAGCAAAAATGTTAGGATGTGCACACATATAAGGAATTAAAATAGGAGATAAATTAAATAGAAAATAAAATGAAGTATTAATGAAAAGGAGGGATTCACTCCCCATGTTTTGTGAAAAAGAAGATTTGAGTTTGACCATGATGGATTTCCATCGGTGAAGGGTTCAATCGCGTGCGCGAGCGCAAAACGCTACGCGATCCCAAGAAACTATTCCGGTTTCGATTTTTGAAAAATATAAAAATGAACCAGAAAACTCAGAAAAATACGAGGATTATTATGACGTGCTCAAATTTTTCATGTGACTATTCGTTATTAGGCTGACATCTCAATACGTCATAAAAGTTACGTTTTTAATGAATATAGGTCCCGAAAATGAATTTTCTAAATCACACAATAAAAATAAAAGTAAATTATGTGATAATTATAATTATCCCCGCTATTACTAAATTTAAATAATTAAATCGGGTCGGGATATTACATGCTCAGTATAACATCACCCACAGATGTGGTTCGACCAACATAACTAGTTTGGCCACCTTGGATATTATGACCTTTCGGGTCATATTGAACTCTTGTAAGATGGTCATGACTCACAGTTTGGGTTTGGTCAGCATGTTCATTCTGACCATCATATTGGTCTCGTTTTACATGATCAGTGGAGGTATCATTCACTGGACTTGCCTCCCTAATACATTCGACCTTAACTTCAAAAGGAAGTACAATGGCTTGGTTTCTAGTTTTCATCATACTCAACATTTATAGTCCCACTAAGCATTCCAAAAATTATTTTGGCTCAAACATTTTCCATGGTTAAATTTGTACGCGAGCGTGCTAGAAAAGACTTATAATTATCCTTTTTAAAAAAAACTTTTAATGTGATAATTAAAATCAATAATCACCAGACATTTGTATTATCAGTTCTCTTATCTCAATTAATATAATTTTTCTCAAGTGTTGATATGTGGAGGCTCAAAACCAGAAACAGAAGATGTACAGTCACAATGAATGTGAAACAAATTGACTTCGGATAATAAATTTAAAGACAAACTTATATTCGAGGGCTACAAAGGATTCAACGTGCTTCGAACTAATATCTTACTGAAATACTCTTACCGCAGCAGACTATTGGCTAAAGCTAAATACATCTATGGATATAACTACTGTTATTGCTATGACTATGTTAAGTACATAAAAGAAAAGGAAAGACATGTTTGAGAAATGAGTAAGTGTTCTGGTGGATTGTTCTCATTTTCCTCTCAACCATTGCTCTTGTTTATAGACCATCCAAGTGTTTGGCGCCTTTCTCGTCTTTGAATTTCTTGCTTGAATCTTCATACATTAATTCTTCTTCGATGTAGGACCAGATCATGATCATTGCACTTGACCATGTTCTTATTCTCTTTTTGCATCCATGACTTATGTCTCCTCATATTTGTATTCTTCGTATGTGGGTATGCATGGTAATTGGGTAACCCTTCGTGCACATGAAACGACGTCGCTTTGCATTATGTACAAGTCAGTCCCCTAGCAGTTAATTAATTGCCCATGAAGCTCCAATGACACCACTTGGACTTCTCATGCTCTTTAATCGGGTTTGTACACCTCCACTGCATAGTGTCACTTGTCACATTCTCATTGGCGGGTAAATTAGGGTGTCAACATTCGTCAAGCGTGAATTTGTGATGGTAGATGCACCAAGCCCACGCAGTGCTATTGTCAGCAGAGTTTGGCTCCACCCGATGAAAGCAGTTACCTCAACTTATCATTAGGTGATCCGATACATTGGCACCAAAAGGTAGAAGGAGATTTTTGGCAACCAAATTGCCACCTAGAAGTGTTATGTGGTAGTTGTCAAAAGCAAGACAAAGTCTAAGTAGGTCCACTAGGTGGAAGTACCCGACATCCCGGTCTTGGAGGACGTTGGCATGGACGTTGCCAAAAAAACTGTGAAAAACTTGGTCAGCATGCCCATCGACGAGACCAATTAAGATCAGTTCTTTTTTCTTGGCTCCTCCATGTCAGAGGTTGAGAGGATCAAGATGGTCAAATCTATGAAGCAGAACGTTGAGGTGTTCTCCTAGATGCAGGATGAGATGATGTGCATTGACCCAAACTTTGGCTGCCGTCACCTCAATGTCAACCATGCCCAGCGTTCGATCATCACTTATACAGATGTGGTCATTGAGAAAGTCAACCGATTGTTGAAAGTCGGGGCTATTCAGGTATAGTACTCGACTTCTTGCCAACACGATTGCAATCAAAAAGAAGAATGGGAAGTGGCGATTATGCATTGACTACGCGAATATAAATGATGCATGCCTGAAGGATTGCTTCTTGGTGGCTTGAATAAACCACTTGGTGGCATAACAACTAGGCATGCACGATTGAGCTTTATAGATAATTATCAATGATACCACCAAAATCTGACCTAAAAAATGTTAGAGCAACATACTAGCGCATGGTCACCTAAATATACGATGGAGGCCTATATAGATGACATGATGGCTAAGAGCAGACATGAGGCTAACCACGTGGCCGATCTCTAAAAGATCTTTAATGTCTTAAAAGTCCACTAGCTGAAGCTCAACGCCGAAAAATGTGCCTTCAACGTCAAGTCAAGGAAGTTCCTTGGCTTCTTTGTCACCCATAGGGGAATTGAGACAGACTCCGAACAAGTGAATGCCCTCAACAACTTGAAAGCACCATACACTATAAAGGGAGTTCAATAACTCAGCGACATGGCGACCCCGTTGAATTTGTTCATCAACCGATCCTTTGACAAGTGATCATCTCTCAAGTCTATCATTGCCAAAGTTTTAGATACTTGTCCACTACGTTAGAGCCAATTGTATAAAGGTTAGATCTTTAATGAGGCATTGACTTATTTACAAGTAATCATCTCTCAAGTCTATCATTAGGAAAACTTTGATGGCATTTAGTAATTGTTGAGGTAGTATTAGTAGATGTTGAGTTTTGTTAGTAATTTGAATGTGACGTAAGTAAATTTATTGTGACAATAATGAGTAAAATATGGCAGTAGTAGTTTATAATACTAATTAAGATTATTAAATAAGAGAGGTAAATTTATTTAACCAACCTATTTATAACCTAATTGTGACGAGTCAAATTGAGTTATGACTCATTATAATGCACCTTAAATATAAGTGAGCTGAGTTCGAGCGAACTTTAGGTGAGTGAATTAGATAGATTCATGAGTTTGAATCAAAATTATCATCCTTAAGTAAGAAGAAGCAAAGGAAATAGAAAGGATGCATGGCCTTTATTATTATTATTTTTTGCTCATTTGATGCATGCCCATTTTGACAAGGACACAAACTGTAATAGAGAATCCACTTTGCATTTAAAAACAATAGCACTAAAGTAGTCATGGCCAGTTTCACTTGTATTTTCCTTTTCAATACACCTTCTCCCCTCCTTGTTATTTTCCTTTTCAATACACCTTCTTCCATTGATGACAAATAGTTTCTGAATATAATGCTAAGAATTGTTAAAAACCAATTATGTGTTGAACATGAACAAGCAGCAGATTTTTATGCTTCATAAAACACCACAACCCGAAGTTTCAGCTGCTTGCTCTTTTCCGATGCCCAGATGATGCCATTAAAATGCCAACAGCCGCAACAAACATGGACAACATGCCTCCAAGAAGTATATATGTTCTTCTGGACGATTTCCTGTACTCCCCAAACAGAATGATACCCCAAAAGGTGCTCACAAGCGGAAGCGCCTGATATATCACAAAAAATACACATGGGTAATCAAGGTGTATTGTACGGAACAATAAAGAAAAACCCGTCTTTCATCAAACTTGAGTGGTTTTAGGTTCTTCTTTCTCAACCACAGGTGGTTTTCAAAAAATTTCTCAAAGTTGTTTTATGAGGTTGAAATGTGAAAACTAACTCCCAAGTGCTTTTAAAGCTAGTTGAAGTCACTTGCGTTGTAAAAGCACAACTATGAAAACTTAAAGCCTAAAAGCATTCTTTTAAATGTCGACTTTATAAAATGACTTGGGTTTGGGAAATAAATAAAAACACCTAGATCTTGT
The DNA here is from genome assembly GCA_014822125.1 of Arbutus unedo. Taxonomy (NCBI): domain Eukaryota; kingdom Viridiplantae; phylum Streptophyta; class Magnoliopsida; order Ericales; family Ericaceae; genus Arbutus; species Arbutus unedo. The sequence goes on along the minus strand of JABCMJ010014363.1, from coordinate 17,500 downwards.
CGACAAGTTTCTGAGCCAGTTGGATATGGTAAGTTTTCAAGTAAGTTTTCAGGTCAGGCACTTTGGATCTTATTTCCCGAGCACAGTGGTTTTCAATTTATTTTCCAAAACCCATAGTTTTATGGAGTTGTACTCTGAAAACACAAGTTCAGGCTTGAAGTCGTGCTCTTTCAACACGACTTCAACCAGCTTTAAAATAAGTTCAGACTTGAGCTAGAGAAATAAGTCAAAATCGCCCATAACTAGTAAATGAGTTTTCAAGCAAGTTGGACACCATATATTACTTAGAGAAGAATGCACGAGTTCGCACACACACAATCATACTGATTCACGGCCACTTCAAAAGTTTCTGTGTCCATATTGTAAGAACCTCAACAATCAACGTGTGTACAAGGAACAAAACTTCGATTCTCGAAACAAATGAAACGTGTTGGTTTCCTAGCAGACCAAAACAAAAAATTAGTGGAATCCCATAATTCAAGTGTTCCCACAGACACGTACCAAGACACACAGAAGCATGTTGAAAATTTGAATTTTATCGACACCTATTGGCAATGTCAAACAATGACATCTTCATAATCCACGAATACTTTTTGACATTTCCATTATATTCAGGCAAGGTTTTTAAATTTTTGAAACTTTTACAAAGGCTTTCAGAAGGTTTCCTTTCTGCAACAGCAAATCAAAATGATTTTTTAATTTGTCTTGTGTATTAAAATTTAAAACTAACCTGAACAGCATCAGCAGCAGCATACCCTGCAGCTTGACCTCCCATAAACTGAAGACCGTTTCCGAACCCACAAAGAAGTCCTGCCAAAAAGGCCCAACCTCTGCCATCCCAGTCTGACATATAAGCCTTCAGCGATGATTTTGGTATGCTCAATAAAGGATGGTAGAGGAAACTAATATTCAAAATAAGGGCAATCACAAAACACGAGACTGAGAAGTAGAAAAAAGCAGTGTAGACGCTCAAATGAGGGACACCGTCTTTCAAGGTGTGCCACTGATCATTTGTTGCGAGGTTGAATGCTGGTGAGAAAAGAGAGAAACAAGCTCCCGCAAAGAAAGTTATTGCCAATCCAATCATAGTGCTCTTTCCAAATACCTGCAAGCAAAACATACCAGGTGTTGCTGTACACAAATATTCATCATCTATGTAACACACACACACACACACACACACACACACACACACACAAACACACACACAGACAAGGAAGAATCAATCACATGGAAAAAGGAACAACACTTGCTGCCTATTGACACTCAACACTAACATTTATCAGACAAACCCTGTCTACCACTTGGCAAAATGTATCTTATGCACTTTTTTTAGGACGAGACACTCTTTTGGAAAATTGGGGACGATTGTCCATCACTTACACATATATGAAACCAATTGCAAGTTTGAAGGAAATAATCTAGGTCAAATTATGCGTAGAGAGTAGTGCAGAAAAAAATTAAATCATATGGGTTTCAGGTTTATTAATTTAAGAACATTACAATAGATGATACCTCATCTAGGATGTATGTATTAATGGAAAACTTTTTTCCCAAATGCGTATAGTTTATTGAATAGTGTTTCTAGAATGTAATTACTATATGGCTAATATGTAGGTGTTTAAGTTACAGTGTCATGGCATTTTAAGTATTATTATGTTGCCAAAGAGATCAAACTTCAAGTGTACTGATTTTCGTCTGCGAATGATACCACTCATTGAGCGAAAGCACTTCAAGAAATATTTTCAAATTCATCAACAGGTGTTCGAACTTCAAGTTTACTGATTTTCATCTGCGAATGATACCACTCATTGAGCAAAAGCACTTCAAAATATATTTCCAAATTCATCAACTTGATGTCTGTGCAGAATTAGGTTGTATAACAAGCATTGCTCCTGCAAAATGCAGATATATAAAAACAAAGGAATACTACACAAGAAAAGGCAGTAATCATGGAGTGCCTAACCTTAATTGATCTTCTATTCTCAAGCTCTACAAGGAAGCCTGCAGTACCAAATTTTGCCTTCTCCAAAGTTCTACTTCCATTCTCCAGGCTTGTTTCCACTATCATTTTCATAATTAGAAGCTTTAAAAAAAAAAAAAAAAACCCCAAGAAATTGATATTCCAGTTTCTCAAAAAGGATTGGCTACGGGATATGAAAATTCAAATGCAAAGGGTACCTTTGTTTGACATTGGTTCATTGGACACTGAAATATCCGTACCCCTGTAAAGCATTAATGTTTGTCATTATTCTTGAACAGCGATGCTGAACAATTGATCAGAATGTGCAAATCAGAACTGTTGAATTTTTTTGCATGAAACTCATGCTCGCTGGGAGTGAGGGCTAAATTGAATTGAAAATTGGAGACAATGCACTTTTCAGTGACTGAGGAAGGGCCAGAAAACCACATGTTAGAAACTACAGAATTAACTGCCCTTTATGCACGTAGGCATATATACTAAAAGCATAATTAGAGTTGTAAGCTTAGATAAAAACAAAAAGACATGCAAACTTAAGTTCTTTGTATGCACATGGGGCTCGGCAGTACGAGAGAGGACGAGCGCGCGCGCGGGGCCAGGGGGGGGGGTGTTGTTGAGGTTGGTTCCTGTAAATAAAATGAAGGATTTGTTTGGCTATTACAAAACCAGATCCATGAAATGGGCCTGAGAAAGTCCCTCTGGCCATGTTTGTTTGAAGAGATATATTTCCTCTCATAGGATGCATAATCTCATCTGATTATACTGGTAAATAAATATATAATGAAAAGCACACAGGACAGATAATCTTTTACTAATAGTGCAGGCATATATATAACCTTATAGGATAGATAATATCATTTGATTAGCGGTGAAGGGACTAATATTGTATATCCATGTTTTGTGGAACATAATGTCCGATGGAAATGTAATCCTACCCGTTATAGTTTCCACTGAACAACACACAAGAAGTCCCCTTGAGTTTAATGATGCTCGAGTCCAGACAAACAAACAGGGCCTCTGAGCAATACTACCAAGGGGAATTTTGTCAAATCACATTGCTAACTCACTGAAATGGGAAAAGGGAAAAGGGAAAAGGGAAAAGGGAAAGGGAAGGCCTGCATATGGTTGCTGTTATGATGAAATGTCAAGCATTCCATGTGCTGCCAATTCACCTAAAAAACTGGCTAACTTAAGTACACTGACAAATGTAGTAATAGGTGCACAAAATCCTCTCAAATGGATTTTTTACCAATCAAGGAATACCAGAGAGCTTCTAGGGGAATGAAAAAACAGATTTCATATAAGACTCTTTCCATTAACCTATTATTGAATAAATTTGGCAGATCCAGTAACTTGAGATGCCAAAAAGAATAAGGGCAGACTATTCTAGAAAAGGGGTTGTAATGATTTATTTATCACTTTCTTATTTCAAGACATATGGTGGAAAAGGATAAACTAGGAAACAAGAGCTTGTGAACCTCTTGTTATCTACAAGGACATGATTGTAAAACCAGATCAATGAAATGTGCCTGAGAAATCCCTTTGGCCATGTTTGTTTGACAGGCCAAATGGACTAGTTATGAAGGGATATATAATTTCATAGGATAAACAATCTCATCTGACTACCAGTGAAGGGCTAAATATTGTATATCGATGTTTTGTATGATATAATATACAACAAATATCTTATCCTACCCGTAAAAGTTTCAATCAAACTTGACATACATGGTCCCTTTGGGTTAAAAAATGCTCTAACCTAGACAAACAAACATGGCTTCAAGTACTCTACAGAAGAAGGGGATTTTGCAAAATCACATTATTGCATATGTTTATTCTCTTTGGACGCTGTATGATGATATGTCAAGCATTCCATCTGCTTCCAATACACCTCAAAAACAGCTGAACATATCAATGCCGACAAATGTAGTGATAAGTGCACTAAACATAGATGTCTCCTTCCTGATTTGGTTTCTAATGGAAACCGTGAAAGAAAGAACAACTGAAATCTTTAGCTAAGACATTAAACACAAAAGTAATCAAATTGGATTGAAGCTAATTCAACCAAAACAAATGGATAAACTAGGAAAACAAGAACGTGTGAACCTCTTTTTATATCCCAGGACATGATTGAAAAGTTGAATTATCTGAGAAAAAATTGTACCCTTCCCCAGTTCTGTAATCATTTGACATACTACTAAGCTTTGCTCTATTATCAACTGCATTGGATGCATGAACAGCAGAACCAAGACAAACTGCAATCAAGAAGCATCCCACACCGGGAAAAAGAACCTCGGCTTTATTGATTTTGTCATCTAGGAAGTAGTTCAAGGTTGTTCCTGTAGGAATCAGGATACGACCATGTGCGAAATCTTAAAATCTTGTCATCTGATGTGCTAGTGCTACTAAAGAAATCTTGCTAGGACATGAAGTTCATCTAAGAATGCGGAGGAAAATGATACCTAATAACAACAGTTATGCTTGAAGTGACAACCTCAGTCACTGATAAACCAACAAAGGCCCAAGCATATTGTGTGGATAGGTTTCCTATGCTGAGGACCACCCCACCAGCCATTGCGAACAAAACACTCGGCCAATTGTCCTGCATAAAAGGAAAATCCTTATAAGTTTGAAATCAATGCACCTTAAGCTGAATGCAAAACGCTTGAAAGGTAAGTCAGCAATACTGTTGAAATCCGATTCCTAAAAGCATCAAGTGCTCAAGATAGCACTACTATTAGTTTCTTGTAGACGGTAAGTCTCTAAACCACCAAAACAAGAGACCCGCCACTCACAGTTTGGAACCATAAGCATCAATCGTTCTAACATGAAAACACACATCTAAGTCCAATCGGAAAGGAAGATTTTATGATCCCATCACCACCCTGTAGAAATTGTGAAGGTATTCTCATTGTGGGAAAGAATAGATTCAGAACAAGACTATTCTGTTGGAACCAAGTAGCCATGTCTATAATGTAAGCAATTTCCTAGAGTTTAATATGGCACCACTGCCAAAGCCATATGCCTTAATTTATCCCTTGCACTTGTTGCTGAATTGCACAACCATGGAACAGTAAATAAGATTATTATCTGGTTCCTACATATTTTTTTCTCATCACTGTGGCACGAGTCTTCTTGATTGATAGGATATGGAACTGCTCAAGAACAGAATCCTAACTTGGTAGTCCTGATGCCACTTCGTTCACAGGCATACTTTTGAGCTCAAAGAATGAAAAGAAATGATTCCAAGCCAAAAACAATCGTACGCCAACACAAAAGGATATCATGTAATTGAAAGGATTTTCATGTTTGGAAATTATTTAGCTCACCATACAAGTTCTCCCATATAGCTGAAACAAAAGAATTATCGTTACTAATAAGAACCATAATTTCTTGGCTGCTCTAATGGCAAAAATGTCTAAGTGCATAAGATATGTATCACCATATGATGTAAGCTTCTATTGAGGGATCCCTCATTTTGTTAAAATGAGGACCTCCTATTTCCTGATCAAATATTGATGATCAGAACCATTCAATGTATTTAAAATATGTTTTTAAGGATACTTGCAAGAAATCAGTTCAAAATATTATCGAGAATGGCTTGATCGAAGCATTTTTTCATAAAACTATTCCCGTTAGCATTTATGAACAACTGCTTAGATCAAACATTTTCCGATATTTTATTGAGCCGATTTCTCGCAGGTACCCTTAAAAACATGTTTTAAACACATTGAACGGTTCCGATTATCAATATTTGATCAAGAAATTAGAGGTCCTCATTTTAGCAAAGTGAGGGATCCCTTAATAAAAGCTTACTCTCTCTCTCTCTCTCTCTCTATATATATATATATATATATATATATAAACACAATAACTTAATCGTATTATACAACAATATACAAGGTGTTACTTAGGTGAATTGAGAATTTTGTCCTTTTGGAGGGAGAGAGAGAGAGAGAGAGAGAGATACAGAGAACGAGATAGATAGATCCACGAAACATATCTGGTGGCTTGGTGATATCGTGATCATGAGAGAATGAGAGGGAGTCGTGATGTTTGTGATATGATCAACATGTACATCTTCTTTTTTACCTTTTTTTATTTTAAATAAGGTGCGCTTTTTCGTCAAGGCGCGCAAGGTGCAAAAAAGTGCGCACGTTAGTGAAGGAGCCTTGCCTGGCCCTGGTCAAGGCACTAGACCTAAGCCTTGGTGAGCCTCGAGCCTAAGCGTGCCTTTAACAGCTATGCCTATTCCTCTTTTATTGATTAGAAGTATCCAGCAGTGCCACGCCGGTTTATAATTAGATTCTAAGGGCTAAGGCTTCCCTTGTCAAAATACGACTAAACGTGTGTCAAACTTCTATTATATTCTTTTACTCAAACACGTTGTGGACTCTCTAGGACACATTGGAGACACTCTAGGACACGTGAAAGACACATTAGGAGGATAAAATGCAATTTTCAATTTGGCCGAGAATCAAAGTTTCTATGGATGTTTACTTCATCAAGACCTATATAGTGACCATTGATTTGTATCTTTAGAATGTTTATACTATTTCTAATTGTTATCTTAATTTGATAAAAAAATAATATTTTTGATCTTTATATGAATTCATAAGAAACATCTGTGTGACAGAAAATATTTTTATTTGAAGTGGACCAAAACGTGCCCGTGTCCGTGTCCTAATTTTTTGAAGAAATTACGTGTCCGTGTCGTGTCTGAATCTTATGTCTGTACCCATGCTCCCTGCTATAGGACGATCTTATCAAGTTATCCTTGTTGGCAGACAACTGCATTTTCTAAATGGACTATGTGAGCACTAACATGTTTCCTTTTTGTTCTGTAGTCAAATACTAGTTACATATTTATTGCAATGGCTGTAATACACGTGATGACGACTAAAATCCGGCAGCAAGTAATGGAATTTGCATGAATATACAGCCACAATTGTATATACTGTGTTGTACGGCTTTAATATACACCAAGTTAGGGACAGAGAAACTAACTTGTGGCATTGATCTTAATGAAAGAATCAAGAAAATGAGACAGGCCTATTCATGCCAGCATAGTGAGAAAGTGACAAACACATGAGCAGAAACATAACAAGCAAACAAGTATGCACGGCAGCAGCCGGGGATTTAAGAAGTGAGACCAGTTATACAGCTACATATATCAATTGCGATGCTACGGATTTTCAGCACTTCTTGGATTTAGAGCTACCATGTCTCTCTCAAGCTTGATGCTCACTTAAACAATGAAGGAGACTAACCTGAGAGAGCTGAGTTAGGAAATTCGGTTGTTCATGCGAGCTCTTCCCGATTTCACCAAAGGTAAAGGCAATAATTACTGCAGCCAAGAGGTTTGTGATTGTGTAATCAAGATAAGTGTGTTGAGGAAGACGACCTCGCCTTTCTAGGAGCGTCATTATAGCTGGCCATGTGCCCAAGAATAAGAGGGAAAGCAGCATACATACTATAGCACCTCCCTTGCTCTCCACCACATACATCTTTAATCAACTGGACTAAATCCTCTCAAATAGAAGTGTTACCAATCAAGGAACGCCAGAGAAACTCCTAGTGAAATAAAAAGTAGATTTCATGTTAGATTCTTTCCATTAGCCTTCTATTGGGTAAGTTTTTTGGCAGATTCAGTAACTTAAGATGCCAAAAAGTACAAGGGAGGCTATACTGGAAAAAGCAACAAATTTTTAATACTATTTTATTTCAAGACATTTGTTTTATGATTTAATTTGAATTAACCTTTCACTTGCATGATTTCGTCTACAAACATCCAACTAAGCGTTGACATAAAATGGGGAACTTTGATAAAATTCTGGTGGCATGTAACAATTTTTACATGTTGGCATCCCACATTGGATGTGGATGATGTCCATCAAGGATGTCTAGGATGAACGTTGTGGATACCCACCCGTTGTGTCACAGGCACACATGAAGATCGTTTGCAAATTCTCGACACCCATTCTAATGTGTCAATTGGGAAGTGCCCATTCTGGCGCCCTTTGTTTTGGAGTCACCACTTGGTTTTAGGAACCAAGAAACCAACTAGAGAGATTCTGCATTCGGAAGGCAAGGGTACAAACAAGAGAAGGTCTTAGGCACCCTCCTCGCCCAACCAAAAGATTGGCCCTTATTCAATTTAAAGTCTTTATTTATTTATCTAATTTCAAATTAATGATCTCAAATACTAATTATTGAACCATTTTTAGGTGATGCAAGCAGTAACACATGAAAGGGGAGTCGCGGAGAGGATCATGTCATTACATCTCTTTGATTGGTGACCGTCACATCGATTAGCCAGTTGTGTGCAATTGATCATGAGGCAGTGTGATTAGCTGAGGCGGTGCCCCTCGATAACGCGGTCTCTTGATCCGCCAAGCAACAGTTCCTTCTTGACGTGGCGGCCGCTAGATCAAAGCGTGGAAATTGCAACTCTAGTCCTATAGGTTTCTGAGTTCACATTAGGTCATTCCTCAATTACTAAGGTATTCCTCTCACTTCTTGGTTCTACCAGAACCTTGTTTATCATCGGGACACACAATACTAACATCTTTGGTGAGCTCTACCTTAACAGCCTTAGGTCATGGAGGGAATTAGATAACCAACATCTGACATCTCGAAAGGTGTATCATGCCTATGTACCTTGGAGCCCATCTCATGGCTACAAAAACAACATGACTTATTCCTATGACACGGGCATCTGCAAATCATCACCTAAATATCCTTCGTCATTCCCATGATACAAGTCCCCAAATATGAACTCGATACTCATAGAGGAAGCCATGTCAACCTCCATTCAACCCATCAACTAACATGAGTCCATCAACTAGCTTTCTCCTCTAGAAGCTCACACACAAAAAAGGGTAGACAGATATAAGAAATAAAATAGAGGAGGCATTGAGAAAATTCTAGTCATTGGTTGACCACCCTCCACAGCCTTGTCCAGAACTTTAAATTTGAGATGAGAAAGAGGCGCATAAAATCTAAAGAAATGGAAATGAACAAACAAGATCCCAGCAAGAAATCAGACAGAAAAAAAAGAAGCAGCAAAGCAGTCAGGAAAATAAGTCCACACACAGACACTGAATTGTAGAAGTATAGTAATGGAATCTAAACTGACAAGAGAATCCATTGTACACTGACATTAAATTGCATAAATAAAAAAAACGAAAAGGAACATAGAGAGGAGTCATTGCAGTTCGCAGGTGAGACACATATATCCAATCAATGAGCACTAAACACGGTTAGGAGACGATGCAAAACTCACTATTTTGGAGAACCCATTTGGCGAGAATCATCAATTCTCACAAACAACGTAGCAAAACTCGATGCTTCTTCAAACTGCTATTTATAAATTGCAGAATATGATGAGAGAGGCCCAGAAGTGCAAGCAACGACAACGGTGGACTTGGGGGGAGAGAGAGAGAGAGAGAGAGAGAGAGAGAGAAGAATTACAGTACATGTTGATGTCCCATATTCAACGCGCGAGCCGTTGAAACTGCCGGATAAATAATTTTTTAAAGCATTTTTAATATGGCGTGCTAAACTGGGATCTTTATTGTTGATTCCATGAATCTCATCTCGCTACTGGACCGGAGAGTCTCATGGGGTCTTGTCACACTTATCTTTCTAGTCAAGAATTCTTCGTTCAAAAAAGAGTTAATTACACTTTTACTTCCCTCAACTATGACTATTTTCCATGTTATTTTTCGTTTATTTTTTTGCTATAACTTGTCCTTCAACCCTAGAAAGAGCACATAATATTCTCACGTTAGTTTTTTCATTTAATATTTAACGGTAAATGTCACATATTGTGTATATATATTCTTAAAAATACTCATTGTGACTAAAATACACTTCACACATTATACATAATATACAATATAATATATAATATGTGTATTAAATTAGTTAATATTAGTTATTATTTAATTTAATTTGCACTATTTCCATGTTAATTATTATTTTATATTTAAAATATATTTTAATGAAAAAATTCTAGTAAATAATGACTACAAAATTTTAAGATTCGCCAAAAATTAAAAATATTTTTTTACCAATTTTAGTACTGTTTGTGTTATTTTATCTTACATCTTTTTTAAATTTAATTAATATTTTCTATTTTGATTTCTTACGTCTAGCTAAATAAATAATTTAAAGAAAATTATAATTTTTTTTTGAAAGACTAACTTTATGTTTTTTTTGAGAGCCCAATATTAGGAGCCCGGTTTTCAATTAATGTTAGAAGCATATTTTTAATTTATCCTCAGTCAATTAACACTAGAAGTATATCCTTAACAAAGTTATTTTATAAAAAAAAAATTAAACTGTTTTCAAGAATTAAAAACCCGTTGATATCTAGTAACTTGCATAAAAGTTGAATTTTACTTTATAGTGTGGTGCATATATGTGTGTGTGTGCGCGAGCGTATATATATAAATATTATATATTATATATAATATATATGCATGTGTGTATATACATATATTATATATAATACATGTGTGTGTATGAGGAGGATTTCAGTCGCAATAAGTATTTTTAAAACACATGTGCATAACGTATGATATTTATCATTAAATATTAGAAAAAAACTAACAAAAGGATATTATACCATCTTTTAAGGGATAAGTTGTAATAAAAAAGATAAAGAGAGTAACGTAAAAATGGATAATAGTTAGAGGGGATAAAATATAATTAATCTTTTAAAAAATTTTATCTAACAAAGTCAAGTCGTCGACCATATTAAAAATTAAATTAATTAAATATTGTGTTTAAAATTTGTTTATCTTGTATAAAGAATTACAACAGTCAATTAGAACTCATTTAGACCATTATTAAAAATTAAATTAATTAAATATTGTGTTTGAAATTTGTTTATCTTGTATAAAAAAATTACACTACTCATTTAGATCATTATTAAAAATTAAATTAATTAAATATTGTGTTTGAAATTTGTTTATCTTGTATAAAAAATTACAATACTCAATTACAACTCATTTACCTCATTATCTCAATCGGAAGGAACCAAGAGGATGGATGCACGTCCCATTCTCTCCAAAAACTAGGCCTCAATAAACTTTTTCCAAATACTATTTTGTATTTTTTGGGGTAGTTTTTTTTTGTCTATGGTTCTACAATATTTTCCAAAACTACAATAAGTTAAAAGATTAGTTTTTGCAACTTTTTATTCTTTGTATCTAGAGTAAACCTTTTTCAAATATCGTTAATATTTTACTTTTCTAAAAATATTTAGTTGAGAAAATTACAAAAAATTGCAATCAAGGACCTTAGAATTTTAATTCAATAATAAAATAAATTTTAATTTAATATTTATTTGCGAGTACTTACTTTAGTTTAATTATCGCCTATTCATTTTATTGTGTGTTTAATTTTACGCATACTTTACACATTACACCATTCATTACGAACTTATGTGGCACACACATACGTACATAATTTGCCATATGGCATGCCACACCATAACACACCATTTTCTTTACCATGGTCATCCCCACACTAGACCATTTTTCCTTTCTTCATCATCACATCACCTGGTCCTCCTCCCCACGCCTATATCTGCTACAACAAAATATCTTCCTCCCTTTCCTCCTATTCTCACATCTCCCACCAGGCCATAATAGGTGTCTCATGCCTCCCTCGGCTTGTTCTCTGCCATGGCAACAAACCATTCCCCCTCACTCTAGCTCTCCTCCAACCTCTATTCTCCCAACCGTTGGATGAAACTCCTTCCTCCTTTCCCATAAATACCAAGTATACCTACTCTTCCTTCCCCATGTTTACAAGAATTACTAAACTAAGAAACTGAGGAAGAGAAGGTAATTATAGGGGGGAGAGAGAGAGAGAGAAATCCAATTGGAGCCCAGAACCATCAATTCTTCTTCAATCCAAGCTTTAATTGAAAAGTAAACTAATCTTATCCTAACCTTGATTTGTGCCTATGTACGAATCCTAGAGCTTCACGAGGCTCTAATGGAGGAAAAAAAATAGAAAAACGTAATGGAAAAGATGACCTCCACCCAGTTGAACCTTATCTTCAACTGGTTCATTTTGCTACTGTTATATTAAAATCTTAGTCATTCAACCAGTCGAACTTTTTGTCAATCAGTTCATTTTACTTCTAACATATATTTGAATATTCGATCAACCAATAGAACACCTCTGTCAACTGGTTGATTTCAGTACTCTCATTTTTTAAAACATGACTCAACTGATAGAAAGAACTCCCTAATCGGTTGATTTAGCTACTATTCAGTTCATGAACTTTGCACACTAAACCGGTAGAACTTACCCCAATTAGTTGAATAGCCCACTTGCCAAAATATAGAATGTCCAACCTCAGATGATAGAGCCTTAATCTCAACCTGTTAAGAAAAACTGTTAGAAAACTATTTTTTTCTACTCTCAAACGGTAGAGACTATACTTCAACTGGTTCAAGAGCAGACTATTTCACTTTGAACTTTGACCTACGCTTGAACTTAGAACCCTTAATGTATCGACCCTTATACCATGTGACTAGAATATAGTTATCGACCCTTATACCATGTCAGAATATAGTTATTGACCGTGACTATACGTTCTTGTTTACTTTAATTGAATTCCGTTATTAGGATGTGACACTCGAGCATTAGCAAACCATGTTATCAACCTTGATCCCTATGCCATGCTATACAACAATTTTACATCGCATGCATACTTATGTGTTACTCACACTTTTAATTACCGTATTGATAACTCATTGACGATGAAACACTCAGGAATAGTAGATTGTAGTTCGATGTTGAACTTAGAATCCTTTGATACATGATTGTACAAGAACATAGTATTATCAAGAATCTGGATATTGTGAAATTATCATTTGCATTGAGGCATGTGTTTAGAATGTCATTAGTCATGATATAACTTGAGCCAAATTATGAGCCAAATTATGACTGGTACCATGAAGTGTCATTAGCAGAGCTCTATTTTTAGTTGAATTGTGTCGTTAGTCGTGTCATGTATTGAGTCAAGCTATGTTTTCAATTGAGTTATGTTCTTAAGTCGTGTCGTGTCCTCCAAATAAAAATTAGTGGTTCTAGAAGTGAAGTAGGATATTTTTATCTAAAACACGATGCATGAAAAACATAAAAGTCGGGAACATAGTGATTGAGAACATGGTGGATGAGAGCCAACATTTGGAAACGACAACAGTTGGGAGCACAATCAGCACATAAGATAACATCAAACGAGAGCATCACAAATACGAGAGATATGTGTATTGATTTTTTAACAATGCTTGTGTCGACCCGAGTGTAGTTTATAGACAATGCTTGTGTCAATCCGGATTTGAGATTTATGATATAGGTATTACTATGAATGGTTTGATTTGACTTGGAGGATACTATAGTTGAAAACATTGAGGATTGGACTTAGTAATTAATCTTGGAAATTACGTTAGAATTAGCTTACTTTGACAATTCAAATTTGTTTATTCCGCACTTATGTGTTATTGCTTTCATTTTAACTGCACATTCATTAATACACTATTCATATACATAAAATTGAGTTTAAGAGTAGGATTTACTTACTAGACTTTATCGCTCATGGTGCTACATTCTACCCACTAGCTTTTCATGCCAAGTACTGAATACGAAGTCGAGAAAATGGATTATTTGACCAATAACGACATCTTCAAAGAAGACATTGTTGAACCTTGCTTTACCTAGAATATGATTTTAGTGCTCTAATTCTTGTTGGAATACTTTACCCTAATAGTCCTTATATTTTCACATTTGTATTGCTTTGGCCCCTATGGTTTTCAATTTTCTCAATTTTGACCCTACACTTTTGATTTTGTGCTATTTGAGTACAATCGTTAACATTCGTTGCTAATCATGGATGTAATGAAGTTGTGGGACCTATTTACAGGGGTAAATGGGTAAAACCAAAGTGGACTTTTGGCCTAACATAAAGATGTCAATAAAAAATTCAGTCCATTGTTGACTGTTAAGAGTAGGGGCTGTCTAGGAGGAGGAAGAAGAAGAGTTCAAGCCATGAAAAACATGAATCACCATTGTTTGATGCCTGTTGTTGTGAGAACATCGAGACTAAGGTGAATCCTGGGAGGAGGTACGTTGGTTGCCACAAATTCGGTATAAGGCTTAATTTCTTCCCTAATATGTTTTGTTTACATACAGATGGTTGTCTCTTATTTGAACATTTGATTTATATAGCCAAATGCATGCAAGTTCTTTACTTGGCTAGATCATGTATAAGGGATTCAAAAGTTGATGAGATCAAACATTTTGCTGGAGAATGAGCTGATGATTCACAAGCGGAGGGATACAAAAAAGTTCTTTGCATTGGCTCTATCATGGTTTTTCTTTGCATGGTGGAATTTCTCAAGTTGCGGAGTTGGAAATGCGGAACCATGAACTCACTAAATCTAGAAATGAACATGGTGTCCTTTTGTCACACTAAATTTTGGGAATTTAGACCCCTAAACGGCTAATACGTACATGTTTAGGGGGAATTCAAACCCATGTACTTATTTTTAATGTCATACAGATGATCTTTGATATTTTGTAATGACTTTTGCGATGGTAATTTATGGCAATTATATAATTTTTGGACTTGTCATTTCTCAATAGTAGTTGATTCATAATCATATAGATATCATTAGACTTTAACAAAAGGAGAACATTAACAATACACTTTCACCTTGTTTTGTCATTACAAAACAAAGCCACTTACAGAACATAGCCAAAACATAGTTCTAAACACAATCTACTTACATTGTCATTACAAAACAAAACATACCACTTGCAAAAGACAATGCATCACGATTTCAAAAGACAAAACATCTTAACATTGGTAATAGAGGACACCTATGGTACTAGTTGGACAGATTCTGTGATTGTTCAGTGAAGCTATAGACACAAAGTTCTTGCCATTTCTCATCAACATAGGTGGCTGAACTAGTGCATTTGCTGGACCCCTCCCCCTTCTTAGTGTTGGCTAATTGCAAGTAGTTGGATTGGTAGTTGATGCACATGCTGGACCCCTCCCCCTTTTTAGTGTTGGTTGACTTGAAGTTATTGGATTGGTAGTATCCCTTCTTAGTGTTGCTTGGTTGTTTTTTGGGTTGGTGGTTGAGTGGCTCTACTTGGTGCATTATTCTTCTTCCTCACATGCTTTATAGACAAATGTTATGAAATATAGAAAACATGAAATACAAACAATCTAACATGGAATTTGTTACATATTGTCATATTGGTTCTTCTGCTTCTCTTGTCTACAACTGGACCTCTTTTACAACCTCTTTTGTTTTGTCCCAGCTTTCCACTGACACTGCAAGTGGTTGTGGTGTTCATTTCTCTTTAGCTTGGTTGGACTTTCCAATTCCTCTGCTTGTCTTCCTTGCTTTCTTAGGCCTCCTTGCTCACCTCCTCATTTTTGGTGGGATGATTGGCAGTAACTTAGTTTTTGACCACATCTCAATTCCATTAATTGGGTATGTGATGGGCTTATAACTTGCCATGTATGTGTCAGTATGGCAACAAATTCACGCTAGCCCCCAAATCGAGTAGGGTTTTCTCAACCATCTTTCCCCTAACTCTCACAGAAATAGTAGGACAACCGGTATCCTTATACTTGGGCGCAATGGGGGTTTGGATAATCAAACTCACTTGCTGCGTCAGGAATATCTTCTTTTGAACATTGTGCTTGCGCTTGATCGTGCACAAATCTTTCAAAAACTTCGCATAAGAAGGTATTTGCTTGATTGCGTCAAGTAGTGGAATATTGATTTTAACTTACTTGAAAAACTCAAATATCTCTACGGATTTCGTCAATTTATGTTGTGACCTCAATCTTTACGGATATGGGGCTAGGGTAGGGTATGTGGAGACAATAGGTTCTTCAATGGGAAGTGATGTGGAAGTAGAAGCGGAAGAAGGCATGTCACTCATGGGCTCATTAGGAATGAAGTGTAGAGTAAGAGCCGAAGAAGGGATAGTTTTCAATGGAATGGTCTTGTTGACCTCTTTCCCACTCCTCAAGGTGGTGATGGCTTTCACTTGTTCAATGTTGGGCTCGGAAGGAAAAGCCCCTTGAATATAGTGTTGGCCATGGGGGTTGGCTTGTGGTTGGGAAAGAAACTTTTCTTTTTCGTGTTGCATAGCCCCTAAGGTCTTGGTCAACTTAGTGAGTTGGGAACAAATGTCCCCAATCGCTTGAGTGATTTGCTCGTTGATATTAGTTTGGCCTTGTATGAACATTTGCAAGGTATTCTCCAAATTTCTCTTGTTAGGTGGTTGGTAAGAGTTGGGACTCGTGGAGGGTCCCAAAGGATTGTATCAATTGGGCAGATACTGTGGTGGTTCCGGCCCTCGTGAATTTGGATGTGGCGGGTGATGCCTTGGAATCCCATGGGACCTTGAGATGGACCACCCGACTCATTGTTTCGCCAACTAAAATTGGGATGATGCCCTAAGCTCGGATGGTAAGTGTTGTTGTAGGGCAAATTTGTGGACTTTTGCCCTTGGTGAAGGGCATGGACCTCGGCTTGATTCTAACCATTAAGTACCTCTTTGAAAGAATGTATGGTTGGACATAGATTTATGGTATGGTCCATGGTATCACAAACAGCACAAGCCTCCGAGGGCTTAGAAATAGAGGAGACTCGTTCACTCGGTTAATTTCAAACTTCTCTAGTTTTCTAGAGATGTCGTCAAGACATTTGCTAAAGTTTTCCTCCTCTCTTGGCATGTACTTACTTGGATTTTTTTGTTCAGGAGATGGTTTATACGAACGGTCATTGGGATCAGAATAATCTCATGCTTGATTGTTCTCCGCCAACTCATCTAAGTAAGTAAGAGCCTTGGAGGCCCCTCGATTTAAGAACTCGTAACTAGTCATAAGATTAATAAACTAACGGTTTTGGATCGAGAAGATCTCGTAAAAGAATGCCACAATTTGTCAATCTTCATACCCATGATGAGGTACGGCAAGAAGACGCTTCTTGTACCTCTCCTAATAAGAGCAAAAGAATTCGTTGTGTTTCTCTTCAAAGTTTTGGATTTTTTCTTAAGTGTGGTGGTGCGGCGCAATGGGAACCATTTTTTGTGAAATTCAATTTGCATATCAACCCAATTGGTCACCAAATGTGATCTCAATGAGAGAAACCAACGCTTAGCCTTCTCCTTGAGAGAAAAGAAAAAGAGTCTCAATCGGGCCATCTCAAGTTGAGTGGCCACGTTAGTAAATGTGTTCACCACTTTCTCAAATTCCTTTATGTGCACGTAATAATTTTCTGATTCCATCCCGTAGAATGTGGGAAGCATGTCAAACATGTTGAGCTTCACACGGAATTGATATCCTTCGGTTATATCGGTGGGAAACAGTATGCATGAGGTAGTGGTGGTGTGAGTAGGATGCAAATATTTTCGTATAGTGTGAGCCATGAGTGGTGATCGACCGGCAAAAGTGTCGCTGATGCGCCG